>JAZGTK010000114.1:99061-121267 GCA_036877625.1 Ambastaia sidthimunki | reverse complement strand
TCTCTCTCTCTCTCTCTCTCAGTGGGCCCAGCTGGGGTCAGGCCCTGATTCATAGACGTGTGGTGGGATAGGCACAGCTGCTGTAGGGGCCTTTACAAATGTAAAGAAGCTGTCAGTGTTTGTTTCATCAGGCATAAAACTGATGAGGACCAAGTTGAAAAATCCACAGCAGTGTGTGGCGCACAAAAAAAACCTGGAAACAAAAATAGAGAGAAGGGCCAAAGCTCACTGAGCCCTCCCTATGACCCCTTCCCCTGCTCCGAGTCCTCCAGCTTTACAATGTAAATGTGGACACCTCGTCCATTTGTGAGGAGAAAGCTGCGAGGCTCTGTATATGTGTGTATGTGTGAGATTGCATGTTTGTGTTTCAGCGACTGCCGTTAGCACTTCATTTAACCCTGTTTTAATGCAAATGTTTTTTTATAAAGTTCTTTTATATTCAAGCATGTGACATGGCAGAATTCATGGATCAGACCTCAGGATACCAGCTGTTGTAAAAGGCCTGGTTTAATTTTGTGAGTTAGTAAAGGGTTGTATCGGGATCCCCAAGATTGCAAATTTTAGATACAGTACTGTTCAACATGAAAAAACCCACTGCTTTGGACCAGTTAGTTTAATCCTGCAGATGGCAACATCACAGAAATTAATTGGAAATATCTTCTGATAGATTAAATTACTGCTACCATGTTATTAGTTACAGGCCCAAAACAAACAAAGAATGCAAAGCCACAATCAAACTGCATGTTAGCCACAAATAAATAGTTTTTGGTAACAAAATAGTATAACTGCATAATTAAAGATTTAAACAAAATGCAGAGTACCTATCATTAGTATGAGCAGTATAAATTAAGTAGCTGTGTGCTTTGTGATTACTTGATGGACTGTCAGGCAAATATGCTTTTCTTTTGTTGATGTGGTTGTTATAATTATAATGCACTTGGTATTAACGTATTTTGTAAAAGAGTGCAGGTCTGTAAGGGTGGCACTCCGTTCACACTGATCATAAATATTGCCAATTTTTTCATGACATTCTAGAGGCCTGTAATGTGAATGTAGCTGTTCTGTTCATAGTGAATCTGAATGTTCTATATTATCTGGAGAATGTTTTTCTGCTTTATTAAAAAAATAATTTTTAAGTTTTAACAGCTTCAGAATCAGCATGTTTTATACTGCTTTTATTTTAAAATGTGAATGCAATTCGCTGGCATATTATTGCAGAACCGAGCAGCAGCGACTTACTCTGAATGCAAAATGCCAAATCACTTGGACAGCAAGAAGCTGGCAGGAGCAGCAGTTTATTAATTTTATGGTCTTATTTTGTCTTTTACATTAAGAATTCCTTGAAGCAGTTTGCTGTAGTCCCCAGCCAAGAGACGAAGCGCCGCCTCACAACATCATTATGTGAATTTGACCTGGCACAATCAAAGATGAGTGTGCCACTTTTGTTGTTCTCCTTTATGACCGTTACATCACAGGCTTGGCACATTATGCAATGTGACCTTTTGCTCATTGACCTTTGCTATCATAAGTGATTCTGCAAATTCAAGCACCAGGGTCTATGTGTGACAGCGTGCACAGGACAGCAATATAGGAATAACATGTACAGGTGATTATGTATGTGGATGGACTCGCGTAATGCAAGAAATGTATTCCTCTGACATAAAAACATTCAGCAATGCTTTGACAAGCTTTATGGATTAAGAGTTGCACTGGGAAGGAATTTTCATTCCTCTACTTTGTATTGTGGTGATATAAGAGGACAGACTATTAGATGGTGTGTTTGTACATGTGATAAGCTGGAAGACATGAATCATAACAATTGGGCTTGAACATGGAATCGCTAGAATGACTGTGTCATTAGACCAGTTTTGAACCAGAATCAGAGTTTTGATAACATGGTCTTGAGACCTTTCAAGTTCACACAAATGTTCCTTGGACTGTGTCTTATTACCTTGTGTTGGTCTGGGTCTCTAAGCCTGTTATCTTGGTCTACGTTTAGATCTCATCTTAGGATTTCAGACAAGGCCACAGTCAATCTCCATCTTACCAAAGATGAAGATGACTACTTACACTGTGCTTTCACCATTACAGATTTTTTTTTGCAAGAATTTGCTGTCATTTCCTTTTTTCAGTTATTTGAATAAGTAGTCTGGTTCTTAGATTAGGTGTCATTGTCTGGGTCTTGAGGTCCACATCTGAGCTAAGACATAAAGCCCTTGTACAGTCTTGATCTGGTCTTATGGTCCAGATCCTGACTCTAACACTCTAATCACAACTAGATGTTTTTGTAGTGTGAATGTTATTTCATCTGAACCACATGGTTGAAAAGCCAAATTATTTGGTTAAAATTGTGCTTTGGATGGCTGATTTCTGTCATGGATGGATAGGGGGGAAGTGAACAGAAACAGTTTCATTCAGGGACTATATTAACTTACCACTTTCTGCTAATTGAATTTCTAGTAGATACTTAAATCCTGTATACTACAGGAACTGTGTTCCTACAGTAACAGTCCTACAGACTACTGTAACCTCATAGTCAGTTTTAATAGTGTGTTCTTGAGGTTCAAGAGACATCAGTGTTCTTCAGTATTGGGCTTTTTCCAACCCAATACCTGGATAATTTCAGAATTGGTACATCAGACATATACAACAATTTGTTCCTCTTTAATTTGTATTTCCAAACATGCTTTCTCAGTTCCTTTTGTGTTTTAGTCTTGTTGCACTTGGCTCAAGGAAAAGTAACCTCACTGATTCTGTCGTAAATGCTGACATGTGGCCAAGACATGGCAGCAACAGGCAGCACTTTTGGCAGCCTACTTCCCTTTCACAACTGTGTTCCTCTCTGTGATGCTAACAGACTGTTCTGTTCTCTGGAGGCGCTTGTGTCTTTTCCTCTGTCTGCTTTTATGATTCATTGTGCCACAAGTCTTCAAAATTCTAGAATGTTTTCTGAAATGCTAAGAACACATGAGCTCTGTTCCAAAATGCAGCGAGCTGCCTCATGGTCTACTGCCTACGTAGGCAGCTGTCTTCAGTGGCAATGGCATCCTAATTTGTGATTTGGAACACTATACATAGGCAGCAAGCTAGTGCCTTGTGTAAAAGTTTGTTTGATTTTCATACATTTTGGATTTTTTCCACTGCATTCAAAAGCCATGCATTCTGGAATTGCCATTTTTTAAAAAGGATGTGCAGCTTCTATAGACACCTTGTTAGACAAATTCTTAAGGGCCTGCATAATTAAGATGCCTACCTTTTGCAACAGCCTTTTCCTGGGGAATCTGAAAATTCGACCTTTGTAAGAACCTCACAAGGAATAGAGCAATGTTTCCCAATCCTGGTCCTAAAGCAACACTGCACATTTTCAATGTTTGCCTTTTTTAGCACAGACAATTTGGTTATAGTCTCTACTAATGAGCTTGATAAATAAACCTGATGGGTTACATTAGGGAGACATCCTTAAATGTGTAGTGTTTGGGATCCTCCGGCATCAGTAAAACACTGGAATATAGCAATGATCAGGTATAGGTTCAAATCAACTGTACATTGTGAAATCAGCCATACTGAAAACATTTACTGTAATGAGGAAGTGGCTTATACCGTAATCGTTTCAGGCTTTTTAAAATCAGCCTCTGTGGTTTTTGTGAGTATAAGTGAGAGAGGGAGAGAGCGAGAGTGTTTGTAGATGGAAGACCTCCTCTTTAAAACGATGTAATGGAAGTGCGGGCCACTAAACCTCCTGTGAGAAGATTTGTAATTCAGTGCTGCATTTCTCATTAGCAGGCTAGATGCGTGCCGCTGGGAGCCATGCGGCTGCTTTTGTGCAAGTTCAGCTGACTGAGCAGAGGCCAGTGGGGCCTCTCATGGGCCTGACGCTGAGGTTACTGGTTTTGTCTAGTTTTGAGGGCCATGGCATGACATGCACTCTTGTAGTGTTTGACCTGCCTTGACAGAAGTGTTGTTTATTACTGCATGCTGCTTTATTTAATCAGAAAGAGATGTCCCGTTTTTGAACCTAAGGCTACAAAAGCCACTGTTCAACCGAGAATTCTTTTATTGTTGTTGCGACACCATCACAATGAAAACGGTCGCTTAAATATTTACACTGTGTGTTCGCCTCTGTATACAGCATTAATCATTTGTTTGGTGGCTGATAGGTCCCTCCAGACCTCTGTGCTTTAAGGATACTTTCAGGTATTTGGCAGGTATTCTGTTTCTTTGAGGAAAGGAAGCTTTGATAATGTTCTGTGCTTATATCTTGATGTGTGTGACCGCACTAATGCTACAAGTGACACTGTAAAATATTACAGTGATATTATATATCATTATGTGCCTTTGTAATTAGTTTAGGTGTATCCCAGTCAATATTGTCATGGACCTTTAATTAGCTATTCATGTGCTTGTCTAATGTATGAACCTATATATGGATGTTATGAATAAAGGAATGACTTTTAACGGCCCATGTGATGGGCAGTGGAAAAGAAATGATTACATCCTAATTAATTACAATACAATTATAAGTTTCTTTTTAATGCATATGGTGGTAATTTCATTGAAACATGTAATAATACATTTCCAGTTTTATTTCATGAAGCATGTCATAGGTGTTTAAATGGTCTTTAAGCATAAGCTAACCCTCATAATGAAGGACTCAGATTTCTATTTAACACCGTATTAGGCCCTGAAACGCAACCCTGCTCGTGGATTAAATGACAGTTTTTAATTTGTTTAACCCTCAAAACCCTTTGATAGTCAAGGACAAATTTGACAGGATCCACATAATATCATTAAATCCAGTTCCAGATCGAGTTGCAGCTATGTTGACTTATGGTGCTGCTAGCTTTGTAAAGTGATCTGAATTTAAATCACTTTTTACACCGCAGTAAGCTTATCAAAGTCATCGGCTACGGTCCTCTTGGCACACCGGCCCGTAAACAACATTTACAAGCAACTTGCCCAATTCTCACATTTACTGTCAGGTTGGAAGCAAGTGATTCCAAACGTTAATTCAAGGCAGAAGTTCCAAATTAATGAACAGAGCAAACACTGACTTCCAAAGTAAATATAAATTAAAGTATGATTTAACGTTACCATAGTGACTACAAAACTGTCTTTAGGAAAGAAAGAACATTAGAACACACATGCACTATGCTATCACAGGGGCCTAGCCACTATGTTTCCATAGTAACCACCCCAGTGCCAGAACGCGACGTCTCTTTGCCTATATTGAATCGCCACTTGAGTGTCTGAAAGTATCGGCGGACGCTGAGAGCTCATAATGAGATCTGGCTGCTCCGTGAAGACAGAACAAGCTTCTTAACGGCTCTCTCATGAATCGGATATTCTCAACAAATCCACAAGTGTTTGTGTTTTTTTTTTTTTTAGGAAAACATGGACAAAGCGACCAGCTGATAAACCAGGCTTTTAAAGAACGATGGGTCCCGAATCTTGTACGTTTGGCTGTCCTTAGGTTTGCACCCTGTTGATGGCTGTTGAGTTTATCGCAGCCCATTCACGCAAACGCATGTTAGCATGCTTGCAGTCGTGCAGCAGGGTCGGTGTGTGTATATTACCATTTTGTTTTTGTGCAGGTGCTCAACAGGCTGATATTGATCCTGTTTGCTGATAAGTCATACCGTAGCCCTGACTAGTAGTTTAATGGCATCGTCTGTTAGCCGTCTGTCTGTCTGCAGACGCTACATGAGCCGCAAGCGCCTTTGCTCCTGCGGTCCTCTGGCCTTCATCATCTTTCTGCCGCTCTGTCGGACTCTGAGAGCAGTACTTGAATCAGCGCTGCGGGGGTTTCGGCGGATGCATCCTTTAAGGCTGTGATTGGATTTTCGCGCACTTGCCTGGTCTCTGTGACTTTGCATTTGATTGACGTAGCACTTTGGTAGCTACCTGGCAGTAAGTGTGGAAGCATATGAAATAAACAGTTTATATTCAACAAATAACATAGGAAGCGTTTTGAAATAACATTTCATTCTACCCACAAAAGGTTTGTCAGCATGTGTATTTTATTCTGGCACCCAATCAAATTACGAGCATAAGCAATGGTCATGTGAGGATAATGGAAGGCTGCATAAGCACTCTCTGTTATTTATTACTTTGCTTACATAATACCAAAAGTTAACATTGGCGAACTGTGAAATGAGATGCACCTGAACAAATTACATACTTGGAAACTAACTATAGAAGTTCCTTTAATAACAAAGTCAACCCCCTTAAAAGTCATTGTATAATTCACACTGCTGAGAGTGAGAGACGGACTGGCAGGAGCCGAGGCGAAGTTGGCTGCTGATGCGCTGACAGATTTATGAGCAAATGCATATTATTGAATGTCACTCCTGACACGGTAATAGCAGTAATATTGAGTGACAGCGTTGTGTTTCCAGTAAGCGCATTTTAATGTACACACACAAGGTAGAATTTACAGATTTAGTCAGCCTTTTATTTAAAATCCTGTAATTTAGCTGGAACGAATGGTGTCACATTTTCTAGTGAATATTTCGTTAAAGCCTCAAATTAGTCATAGTCTCATATTTAGTGTCTGTGAAGGACCAGAGATTCTCTGCTGGTTTCATCCTGTGGAAAGTCTCTGTGACAGACATGCATGAGGAGAAAAAGAACAACTTCTGTTTTTGTGTCTCATTCATGCACAGATGTGGGAAATCACCAGTTTTTTGGCTATGAAAATGTTGAAGTCAGCACTTATTTGTATTTTATGTGAAATGACAAAAAACACCCTTTCATTTACAATTCCACACTTTTTGTTGTGCATTTTCTGTGTAAAGCTTAGGACACACCAAGCAGATGGTCAGTCGTTGGGCAATGTCCGGTGGTTTATGAGCGTCAGTCAGCATTAGCTTTGTCAGTGTATTCCACCCTGTTAGTTCTAGTCGGATGCCGTAAGCTGTTTATTGGCTGATTCTGCATGTTGAATCGTCAATGAGAAAGGGGACCCTGTACAGCTTAGCGAATGAGCGTACGAGAAAAAATAGCAAACCAACAATGGAGTAAAGAGAGAACAACACTTGTCATTCTTGTCTCTTGTCACTTATACTGTGGAGACACAGTAATTATAGTGTCAGTGCTGGAGAGTCACTGACACTGAATTATTAATTATCATGTTGCACTAATACAATATCAATAAATGATTAATATGACGGTTATGGTCAGTAATGACATTGCAACAACCTATTAGTCACTCATTCATTACTGCTTTACCTTTGAATAATAGTAAAAACAGGAATGATGTTATTAAAGAAATATTTTTGCATCTTTCTATGTTTTAACCCAATGAAAACGCACACCATCAGTGTCAGAATTACAATAGCACTGTTGTAGAGCTGAATTGTGCGGTGTGGGAAGACCTATGTTTTTTAGAGTTCCTAAATGAACACAAAAACCAGTATAGTGCAATATCAAAACTTTTTTTTGGACCTCAACAGTATACAATCACAGAATTAAAACCAAAGTTCAGAAAACCAAAACTTTTCATTTCCTACATTTTGCCCTACTGAAAAGTCACTGCACTGATTTCATAATTGAAAAACTGCATAGTTTATCCCTGTGCTGCTTTGCTCAAAGGTTTCAAATGTCTTCAGCTGCCTACACAGGTTCAGAAAACCCCTATGTGCCTGTCGCTGCAGTATCCATAATTTCACACATTTAGTGTGTTTTTCTCTCCTATCTGTTTCTTTCTTTATCCACAAACCAAGGGTTGACAGTGCCAGTGCCATTTGCAGCATTTGTGCTGCTTGATTTGTATTGCCACAGTTCTAGCTCTTCTGGTGTAATTTTTTTGCCCTGACGCAGGCGATGCGAGGCGGTGCCACGGGTGGCTTTCCTCAGCGCTAGTTCTGCGACGGTTTGGTGCGGTTTCCTTTCCTAATACCAAACTAAACAAATTGTCCCCTGTCCACCACCAATAGTATTTATAAAATCAGAGAGGACATTCAATTTATTTTGTTCTTTGTTTCCCTCAAATTTCGTACTTCAACATTTTTCTCTGATTGCACTACTACCCTCCTTACAGCTCATTTTTTTCTCTTTATTCTTCTTGTCTTTTAACGTTTTCTTGCGTTTAGCTGCCCTTTTCAGTGCCTCCCTGCTGACAGGCTGGGAAGACGATCACCTGTGAGGAAGTAACGGCAATCCATGAGGTGAAAATCATTTCTTAATTGCTGCGATTTGGGCAGTGACCTGCTTGTGAGAATGAGTTTAGTTTGATCTGTAAAAAGCCCTCAGTGAGCGTCTAACACCTGGCTGTCTGTCTGAGGCCCTCGTGGCCTAATCTGACTGAAAAAAGCAGATTTGGAAGAGGGGTAACAGCGGGTGCATTGTTAGGTGGTAGTGTGTGTGTGCGTTAAATAAGAGACTCGCCTATTATGATCTGTTTTAGACCAGTATGTATTTTCACTCTGTAGTGTGATAATTAATGGCTAATGTGAAGGATAAAGCTTCAGTTGTTTCCATTAATTTTCTTCTTAGAGGAAGATTTCGCCCAAAAAAGAACATTCTGTCGTCACCTGTTTTGTGTGGTTTATTTATTTGAACACAAAATAAGACATTATGCAGAATCTTGTGCAGCTTTTTCCATGCACAGAAAAGGAAAACTAGGGCCAAAAATGAACGAGAAAATGACGAAAGCACCATTACTAGTACACGCAATCCTGTGCTAGAGTTAGATACATAAACTATTCTTTTAAACTCCTTGTACTTGTACTTGCTTTGCATTAAATATATTTACCATAGTACATTTTTCTTTTTGTTTTTTTTATTGTTAAGATATTTGTTATGTGTTTTCCCAGTTGGCTTTTTTGTACAGCAGCAGCGTGTACGTGAGCACATGCTCACAGAGCATGAAATGTTTGTGCTGCTCAATTTCTATTTCTGCGCAGTGGAGAGTCGGCAGGTCTTGCGCAGTGCCTGTCTGTGGTCAGCTGGCCGCTGTGCTCCTGTCAACTGTCACTTTCTGTTGTGGTTGCATCCTTCACCACCCCAGTAACTGGTAATCTTATCTCACTGTCAGTTTGTCTTTCCCCCGCCTGTCTTCTGAGCCCCTGTTAACCCCTCAAACCTCGAACTGTCACCTCACCTCAGGCTCAAGAACGTCATTGACAAAGCAAACGTATGCTGAACTCTCTAATCTGAGCTTATTTTGCTTTGGCAGACTGTGTTGAACCGGCCACAAGTTCTTTTGTGCAGATTTTATAGTGCTTATTAAAGCAATAAGAGCCTGTGCTTTACATTTGATTTTATCATGGGCATGCAAAGCTCTTAACTGTGGTGAAATTGTTGCAAGTGATATTGAAATACAAAAACAACAAAGTAACAGTTTATTAGCTTTACAAGTTCCCCAACATGACACGGCTTGATAAAATGTTAAGCGACAACGGCTATTTTTTTCTATGTAAACTTCCTTCTGTACTATCCACTAATGGCCATGGTGATTGATAACATTTTATATGTTTGCGTTTCTGCAGTGTTATATTGAATAGCGTTGCCCACAGTGAAGTTTCATTGGTCCAAACCCCTGCTCCACTTAACTGTATATTAAACCTCAAATTTGTCATAATTGGTTGCTTGGCTCTGGTTGGGCGGCATCATGCCATAGATTACGTGTCTCTGAGACCATCGTTCAGACACTTTTGTAATGATTTATGGCAACTTTGTTACAAACTGATTTGTATGTTTTTGAATGACATTGCTTATGGTTTGGATTACAGAGCGAGAACTATCCACTTCATAAAATGCAAATAATATATCCCACAGGAGAAAACATGTTGGAAACATTTAAAAAACAGCATGTGGCTATATTTTTTATCAAATGTCTGCATGTATTATATATATTTTTTTGTACAATCCTTCAAATAAAGGTGGTCAGCTAATAGCAGGCGGGCTAATCACTGGTGGTTTGTCAGCCGCAGACCAGTGCTGTTAAAATTCCAGAGGAGCAGCTTGTCCAATCCGGTGATCGGTTTTCAGCCCTAACTCTTTTTGACTCTATATTATCCTGCCAAATTGTCCTCTTCCTCCAGCTAATGCACTGTAATATGATGTAACATAATAACGTTGTCTCTGCAAGACTGGTCAGCTTTCCATGCCTGTTTTTGGGGCTATGAGTGCATTGATAACATAGCAAATGCAGTTTGCTCGTGTTCAGCATCTCCCCTTGATGTTGAGTAACACGTGTAGTGCATTAACTGTCGACCCCTTCTCATGGGGGAAAGACCGTAAATCATCTAGGCGCTGTGGTGACACAATGGTCACAATGACTCGATCTTTCATGCTTGACGAAGTGCCCGAAATGAGCGAATTGAATTTGTGCCGAGCGTTTGTTATCAGAGTTCCTGGAAAAACAGCAGGTTAGAAGCCCTTTACCTAGTTAACCTATTTTAAAAGCATTTAGCTATTAAGAATAAGAGAGTATTAAGAATAAAGACTTGAAAAAGAAAAAAGTTTTGGAAAGAGGCACTTGTGTTTTTTTATGCTGGACATGTTTTGTGCACAGATGTTAACAGGAGGTCTTGACAAACTCCCACCACTGAGAATGAATAACAGTAACAGTGATTTCCTTAACATTCGCTGCAAATTATTACTTGAGCTCAGCTGAATGTTCTTTGAACATTTACCTCAGATTAGATGTTTTAAGAGTCAGAGTGGATTCTCTGATCTGTATTTATATACAACTGCAGTTCTCTTGGCAGTAGACCAGATCAATAATGTTAGGATGACATGATGAAAGTCTGTTTTAAAGAAAAGTTATAAGGTCTTTTCCTTGAGTGTATTTTTACAAATGGCTAAATTGAGGCCTACAGCAAGAGAAACAGCGTGTGGAAGATTTGAGGTTTTATTCATACAGAAACAATCTAAATTGCTCTAAATTATGGGATTTTCTGTTGACTTTCTCTTGAAGTCGCAGGAAGTTTGTGCACATACATGAATGACCATACATAACCCATCTCTCCATTTCAATGTTAGTTTTCTTTAGTTTTTGTGTTATTAGTTTTTAATCAAAAGTTTAAATGGTGGTGTGAAGGATCCCGTCACAGTTGGCAGTTGCAGGTGGTTTGGCTTTAACCGTCATGTCAACCTTGGCTGTGTAGTTACAATGTTTAGCACAAGCTTTAATCACCTCATCACACTAGCTGCTAACATCCAGTTAGCACCGTGAATCTTCACCTGTCCTTCCTGATGGAAATTACCTTGGTTAACATCATGGACATTAACTGCTACCTATTTGCAGGCATCATGGGTATTGACAGGGAATCTGTTCCCTAGACGGATCATATTCTTGGGTTGGAGAGTACCTAGAAGTTGCTAGTGTGAAATTTGATTTCGCTATGTGCTTTCAAAATAACTGGATAAATTACAGACTGCTGTTGTTGCACAACCATAAAACCGGACAGATTTCAAAAGATTTCAGTGGCTGTTTTGTATTTAATTCCCTTGATCAGAAAACCCAAATTGGTGTTGCTGGCATGCGTGAATGTGTGTACTCCTTACGGGACTGTAAATTCGTGCTCTGAGAGATCCACTCTAAAAATATCCGAAATTATTGTGAGCAGCACTGGTGCACAGATTTGCCATAAAGAATTTCCTGAAGAAAAAAATTTTGTGGGGAGGAGTGTGTTCCAAAAGAAGGAAAAGAAGGCAATAGTGTTATGAACATAAGTACAAGAAATATAAGGCAAAATTTGCCTACACATACACACAAACTGATAGCTGAGTAGCCTGCATGATTTAGGTGCAGTCTTTAAGATGGTCTCTAAAAGCTGTCTTTCTGTCAGGCTACTGTTAACTCCTGTCCCCTGCTTACAGAGAGAGTGTATGTGTGTGTTGGGGTGGGGGCTGTCTTTGTTGCTGCTCACAATGAGAAAGAGAAATAGAGGAAGGAGAATACAGAGCCTGAAGCGCTAACAGCCGTGATGACAGGCCCATCACTCTACCCAAACCCACACTTCTGCAGAATGATACATCGGCTCACGTCCAACATCATGGAAGTAATATTTTTTCCCTCATTTTGCCCCATATGTGTGCATTGTAGGTTTGTCTCAATACCAAAAATGTCTTCAGTCAATAGCAGTAGTCAATACACAAAACTATATAGCAATAATCAAAGCAAACTAAAATTCTATTAACACAATTCTTTATTTTACTGTTAATGCTGTATTTACACTGCAGACGTAATGTGCAGACATGATATTTTGCCACACATCAGATCTGATCTGTTTTCATTTATACATAGACAGACTGTTTGACAAGAAGTTAGAAGAACTACACGCACAGCCACATTTTACCACAGGGCCAAAGCTGGTACCAAATAGACCCCATACTTTGTATCGCTGACACTGGTAGCTTTTATTGTACTGACTTATTGACTGGTAGCACTAGACATTCCTAGTGTATAAAGAATATTTACCACCTCTTTTTATTCAGTGTTTTTGAGAGTCGTAAGAGCAATTCAGGGCTGTCGTTAATAGAAACTGCATGTTTCTCCTTCTGCATAAACTAGCCTGACCTTCCATTTCTGCTGCTACAATAGCCAGAGGCCCAGGAGGGTGTGTGCGATCATATGTGTGTTTTTGTGCGAGCTTGTGTGCGTTTGAGGCCATTCATTCTTGAGTCCCGCAGGCTCATATTCAGACGTGAATGGGCGTGCGGATTCTCTTTGCCACTCATAGCTGATGACCTTGTGAGTAAACTGAAAGCTCAGAGGGGTTAAGAAAAAGAGTCCCCTGCATGTTTGACCTGTGCAGGGAAAGAGTTAACTACTCATGCAGCAGAGAGCAAGAGAGAGCGTGCGAGTGAGCAAATGAGTGGCAATGAAAGAGAGCAGCGTGCTGCTGTTGTCGGGGAGTGGGAGGGGGAGAGGTGGGCGGAGCTATGAAGCTGCCTGGCCAAGTCTGCAGTCGCTTGCCATCTCTCAATGGCCTTTGATTGGCTGGCACAATGGTAGGAGAACAAAAAGTGCTTTTGATGGGTACGCTACACACCCCTGAGTTTAACAGGACTCTGAGGGGGCATTGTCCTGCCTTTAACCGGCTGCTAAGAGGCTGGCTGTGGCACTGCCATGGTACTTATGCTCTCAGAAACATACACAGGCTATAATACCAATGATTACATAGTACTTTTAGTGTTTCTACAGTATGTAGAACATATGCTGTGGAAATCATTAATATTTTATGTATGCGTGAAATGACATACGGATATGACATACAAAAAATGGAAAAAAAAATGTTTTTAGTCTTTGTACAGGTGTCACAATCCAACATCACAATGTCACAATGAAGGCCCTGAGGCTTTAGTTTTTCACTTGGTTTTTAGCATGTACTCTTCCTTGTTTTACAAATATTAAGAGATTGCTTGAAGCGCTGCCATTTTCAGCATCATTTTGTTAAGCTGAATGCCACAACAAACTTGAAATTCCTGCCAATTCTCATTTTAATATGTTTGTATGTTGGTCTCACTGTTAGCGACTTTAAGAAAATCAATTTTGCTTTCTTGCTTTGTCTTTTTTGGACAGGCAACACTTTATTTCCCTGTGCCAAGCCATCTGTCATTGTCATTTTTTTTAAACCGTCATAAACAGCTAATTCAGTTACTTTGTCTCCATTTTAGAACATTGCTTAAAGCATGACTGGTAACTTCCTGGACTGCAACAGGAATGGTCCAGACTTATTGCTCTTATTGCTTTTGTATTTGGTAAAAGAATATCCGAATCAGTTACGTGATTGTCTTATGCCCACCTCTGTCTTTTATCTGCCATGTCTTCCTGTTACACACAACCTCAGAGTTTTTTTATTGAGAAAGCTATAGGTGTGTTTACACGATTTTACACGATTATTTTTTAGATTTTAGTTCTGTTTTTAAGACTTTTTACACACCAGTGAATCATTCATAATATGACCAGGAGTGTAAACTGATGATTTTGAATTCACATTGGTTCTGCTTCCTTTTTGTTGTGTTTTGTCTAGCTGTTTTTAAACATGTTTTGTTTGAACCTCTCTAAACACTGTTGCTCTGAAAATCAAAGTTATTTTATTTGTCTGTGTCGTGACGCCACACTACTGTAAAAGAGCATTCACGGGCTGGACATCCTACATTCTCTGAGCGCTACGGAGCTGTGTTTTCCCCTCCCTCTGTTTTGTTATGTTTTTTCTGTATAGCAGTCACCATTTCCTCTCAATGAAAGTGTCTGTCTGAGTCACCGGCACTAGAACGACTGCATGTTGTGAACCTAAGCTAGTGGATTGTCACATATGAATCAAGTCACCTAAACCTCATAGAAATGCAGTCCATAATGCTTCAGAAAAGAAGAGAGGGGGAATGTGGAAGGAACTTGTTTTTAATCATCTTTGTTACGGTTGACTTGACTAAAATTAGCCCGTGGTTTCCATATAAATTTGTACAGCTCCTCAGGTTGTGAGTCTGTGTGAATTGTAGGGAAGCCATGTTTAAGGTTGCCCTGCAATTAGCAATGCTAGGGAAATGGGGTTTCCCCTCTGTGTTTCCCTGGCCTGTGACATTTGAGAGGAAGTCAAATGTGACTTTTGCTCGGAGATAAGTTTCAGGTTGACTTGATGCGTAGTGCCTGTAAATATTTGCAGGGTCATGGGTGAAGTATTGAAAGAAATTGGTTTTGTCTCAAGCTGACTCAAAGGAGCATAACTTTCCATTTGATTTTGCTGACGACAAAAAAAAATGGATACAGATTTAGAGAATATTGAATATTCATTTTTCAAAATATATAAATTAGAATTTTGAGTTTCTAGCAGTGTATATCTATTCATTGATAGCATTGCCTGGCATACAACTTAAGCATTAAAATTCACAGCACCATGCCAACTGTCAGGTTGCACAGCTTGCTGGATATTTTATGCTTGGTGCAATTTTTGCCCACTTTTTACTGTGGAGCACTGGGAGTGGATTGTGGAAGTTTCAGAAGCTCTCATGAAAGCTTTCATTGCTATGCTAACGCCCGCTGTGTATTAGCTGATTAAAAAGTACAGTTACACATGTTTAGATGGAAGCGAGTAGGAGTAAACATGATGAAAGTCTCATGTATTCAGTTGAATTGCGGAATCTAATCAGTGTGGCTTCCTGGAGTTTCATTGATTTCTTGGAGGCCTGCGATGGGGAGAAATATCTAAATGGATCTCTGGGTGCGTAATGCAGTTTCCAACTAAGGGGGGTAAACTTTTGGTTTTTAAATGCCAAGGGCTTTTAACCTTCTCATTTGAGTAATTATATTTGAAATGGGATGTCCCATTTGAGCAGTTTACTCTTTTTAATATTAAACAGCAGTTTTTCCTGCTATTCTCTTATGTATTCCAACCAAAGGCTGATCAGAAGTGATGTTATCTTGCTTTGTTCAGTCCAGCTGCTTTACAGGATGTAGATTATCTTCCCCTTGCTGCCTTAAATGCCATTTTTTTTTCACACAATCCCTCTCATACCTTGTCCAGCTCTCTCCCACTCATGGTTCAGAAGTTCACCCAGCGGTGATGCCGCATCCGTCTACCCCCCTCCACCCCACATCCCCATCATTCTTTTCTTTCCATGTCCTTGTAGAATGGGAGCATTTGTGTTGAGTTTCTCCCTCAGTCACATGTGGGAGACTGGTTCTTACAATGGGAACACTGTAGGCTTGGTTCCCAGCAGAGAAATCGGTAGTTCCTGCCGCTGGAGGAGGAGGGAGAGGGTGGGAAGGCTGGCTGATATTTGTGATCCGTTCCTCCCCTGGCTCAGCCTGCTGAATAGCGCAGTGTCTGTAGTGAGAGAGCCTGGCTGTCTCATCGTTCCAGGACTCTGTGTTGCGTTTCAGTGCACAAAGGTGACAACAGACCTATTCTCCACTAGTGTAAAACTGCAACTTCTTGTGTCTGCTTTCTGAAAATTGAGCCAGTCATGTGTTGTGACTTGTGGACAAAAAGTTTCTTCCTAAATCTTAATCTTATCCCACTTATAATGCAAGCTTCAGGTGTATTATAAATTAATAATTAACACTAATAATTTTGTGTTTCTGTAGTTGATAGAGCATGTATACCTTGAATGCACTGTAAGTCACTTTGGATAAAAGCCAAATGCGTAAATGTATAATCTAAATGCATTACAGAGGGTAAAAAGGAGAAAATTTGTGGGATTTGTGAGCAGGCAGCCAGTACTATAAATACATCTCTAAGAGTCGTGTGTGCAGACGTAACATATCTGGACATCTGAAATCCCAGGCTGTGTCCTCTGGCTCCTGTAAAACAGTGACAGAGATCAATGGATGCTCCTAGGTCTAGCCATAGGCCCAGATTCTTCTACATTTAACCACACTGTTTGTTGGATTTTAGAGCAGTAAGATACACAGAGCAAGGTTAGGCAAGCAGTCCGGTATTCCATCGCATTGTGGAAATTGTGTTTGAAGCAAAAGAACACTGGTTACACCCTCTACCATGCTTCCTGTAAAGGTCTGTTCACAGCAAAATAACAATTAGATTTTTATTCATGTGCAATAATGAACAATACATCCAGGAAACATGTTACAAAAGAAAATGTGGCATTTTTGATTTCATGATGACTTGGACAGACACAGAGTTGACTTTGACCAGCAGTTAATGAAACACTGCTGTTACTTTACTCAGCAGATAACAGAGCTCACATGCTCAGTTTCCCTAAACACAGAAGACTGTCTGGTACTGATACATGTGTGGGGGAGGGTAAAGAGTGAGAAGAGATCTTGTGAGAAAATAATCCAATTAGCCAAGACACTGCAGTGATGGTGTTATTTCCTGAATTGAATCTTATCACACCTCCAGCGTCATTGTGACAGTTTACGGTGCATTGAAAGTGTTAGTCTTAGCATTGTTCTACATTCCTTTTAGTCTTTGGTAGTTGATGCTAGTTCAAAAGCTGTTGGAATGTCTGGAATGAGAGCTTGGAGCTTGCCAGCGCAACCTCAAAAATACTTCACTACGTTACTCATGACCTCATGAATGATTTAAAAAATAGCCTCCTGCAGCCTCCTTATGAGCCATCGGCTTGTTTTTAGCTTAGCAAGTAAACCCAAACCACTTTACTAGCCAGACATTACATGTCTCTTAATGGCCTGTTTTAATGTTCCAATATTTAAGTATGAAAAGGTTGGATTTCTTATGTTGTAGTAGCTGGTGCAGGGTCTTGTGCAGTGTAAAAATACTTTAGCGTTTCTTTTTTTTTTGAAGGGCATATGAGACAAAAGTGAAGATTATTTCACAACCGTTGTATGTTATAAGAAATGATATACTATAGACTGTTGGGTAGTTATCCAGTGTGTCCACACCAGTGCAAGCTCTGAGGACGGGCACATCTAGAGTGAATAGCGACCACACAGAAGTGCTTGTTTTACATCCTGTGAACCATTAAACCGCAAATGGCACAAACAAAGGCCACAGAACTTCAAATCCAGTTTGGACAGAGCCGTTTTTTATTTCTGATTTGATATGATTGTTCAGGCATGATTTTACAGTTGCATGCACACTGAGCAGTGGGGTTTGATTATGAGACAAAATTGTAAATTAGTGGTTTTGAGTCAAAATGAGTCAAATCAAATCAGAAGTCGTTTTTAATCAAATGACTTTTCTTTGATTCACAATTATTCAATGTCTTTCGTTGTCACTCTTTCCAGATGTTGAGCCTTCTGATGTCATTTACTGTTCTGTGACATCATAAAGTGGAGGATGTTTACCGTGCATTCGGACCCAGACTCTCGCTACTGTTCTGTGACTCATCGCAAAACACGTTTCTTTATGCCCGCTTCACTGATATGACTCAGTAGCACAGAAATGAGTTATGTGATGTGGTTTCAGGGTTTGAGGCTGCCTTCATTACTGCTGGTGTCTCCAGTTGATTATAAGGGGGAAGTCTGCACGAAGCAACTGGAGGGACCTCCCATACGCTATCCCTGGGTGGTTTGGATTCAGGTTGTAATGGGGCTCTATGTGTTTGTCCGAACTCTATAATTCTGCCCACCCAGACTTGAGGAATGTAGTCAGACAGGGGACTAATTGGACACACAAGCCTGGCTAGTCTTGAATGGTGAAATGTGTCGCACCAACACTATATTGATCATGAGCACCTTTAACGACTGAGCGAGCAATGTGAATCCACCCTCAGCCACCTGGAGACATCATTCCACTTAATCACAGTCATTTATTTACCTACCTGACAGCAAAAAAGCCCCCTGTGATGAGAGAATGTATGTTTAAGCCCACACATTGCTTTCACTGTGCCAGCTCCAAACAGTGGTGGTGCAGTTCGGCAGAGTCAGGGTCTAACTAGGGGGTTCAAGTTTAGCGAAAAGTATACAGAGAAGGTTTGAACTTGGATGTATTTTAGAAAGTGCATCCTGTACATTTCTAGCCAATGTCACTGTGGACAGGAGCTTGTCCAAAAAATACTTCCATATGAAAATGAGAAAATGGACATGATGCTTTTGCTTCAACTGGCAATGCACAGTGGAAAGCAAATATAAGGTTATAGACCAGCTCCATTAAGTGCTGTCTTTAATTCCTTCTAGCTATCCTTCATTTTTCCTCCATTTTCCTATGTTTTGCCCCATTTTCCTTTGTTCTCCTTCATTTACCAGCTCACCATTTATTTAGTTTTTTTCTCCTTCATTTGCTCTCACATATTCTTGTTCTCTCACATTCTTCTTTCTTTTTCCATGTTCTTCCTTGCTGTTCTGCATTCTTTTTCCTTCTCTTATTTCTTCTCTGGTCTTTTTGTCAGGTCCAGCTGAAGACCACAAAGTGCCGGGTAACATGAGAGAGTGGCGGGAACTGAAAAGTGTTATGAGTTCTCTTCATTATTTCTGTATGTGTGGTTAACCAGTCCCTCAAACCTCACCAGTTCTCCTTCTCTCAAAATTCTGTAGATGAAAGGTTCTAGACATAAAGGCCCATTTGAGGTTGTACAGCTGAACAACTTTGGCCATGATTATTGTCATTCTGCACTGCTTGATCTGGTTGCACGAGAGCCGCTTGTTGTAGTCGATATGGTTAAAGGACACCATGGAACTGTTTTAGGTGTGTGTATATTTGAACATAAGGCAAATTGTAAACAGAACGTCAGCACATTAACACGTGGCATGAAGAGATGAAACAGAAATACACTCTGACTTAATGGAAAATGTTTTCATTTTTCACTCTGACATCATAGTAAACAGGAGTTACATGAGTTAATGGAATTTGACTGGTTACACAAATTTATACTTGCACACACTTGTTGATCCCTCAGTATTTCTCATTACTAAATAAATTGTACTGAAAAAATTATTTCAAGCACATAGAGACATACAACGATGTAATTGTAAGGCCTCCATGCGCACGTGAGGGTGAATGATTCTGATGCATTTAGACCAGTACTCATTTCTCTCAAAGGACATTTCTCTCTCCATTAGACACTCGCTGGATTGCAGCTTCTAGAGTCTCTGCCTTTTAGTGGTGGAGCCAGATATTTTTCTCCAAGGGCTGATTCAGAATCAGTGTGTTCTATTGGTTGAGTTTAGAGCTTAGTTAGAGCTTGGGCTGTTCCTGGATCAGTAGTATGATCCATACGACAGCCATTGATGGGCGACAGGAGTTGAGGGCATCAGTCTTTCAGCCCAGCGCAGGGATTTACTGTGCAACACACAGGATGTGGTTAATATTTTAAGTTTGAGTTGCTGATTTTTAAGTGGTGCTTTATGGGTCCCAGGTATGTGTGTGAGTGTGTATTCGTGAAAACACTGGCAGTTTGTGTAATGTAGGTCAGGAGGAGAGGAAGTGGTCGATGCCAGCTAACATCGTTCAATCTCATAATGGTGGAGCTATCAGACGTTTCCATAATTCACAAAGCTACTGCATTGTGTATGTGTGTGTTTTTTTTTGTTGTTGTTGAAGGCTCATTTCTCCTGGCTACGCTTCAAGAACACAGCATAGCCTGTAACAGCTTGTCTGTAAAATCTCTCTCACACATACACACATTTACTTATCTGTATAAATTGGGGCATTCCGTAGACTTCTATTGTTTTTAACACAGCAAGTTATGAACAATATAATCTTACCCACACCCAAACCCTAACCCCAACAAAAGACTTTTTGCATTTTTACAATTAGAAAGAAAAACTTTATAAACATTATTTATAGTGTTTTTACAAAAAAGGGTAAAAGTTTTGCTTAGATGTGTCAAGTTTTGCTGACTTTTAGATACTAATTTGTCCCCAATTTATAGTTGAGGAAACCCAGATGCACACACATTACACACACACACACACACGGATTAATGCATGTCAGACAGTGTTTGAGTGTAAGCCATGTGTGTATCTATGTTTGTGTTATTGGGGACACAGGGACACACCTCTCCCATATATCTGAGTGTAATCAAAGCAGATACAACAAACAGAAACGGAGAACATAATTACATGCTTTCGTTTCATCTTAACGACATTGTATCTGTATTGTGCAAGATTGCTCTATGATTAGGAGGGGCGACTTGAGTTACAACAGGTTTACGTAATATTGTTTGTGTTCTGAAGATGTTTTCTGACGCAGGTGTTTTCATGACACTGACAGCAAACAGAAGGAGGTTGGAGTTGTTCGTATAAAATGTCCCTTGTAATCGTGAATTTGTATGTTCCCAGAATTTGTATGCACCCAGAATTTGCATTTTGGCCTGTCACATCAACCGCTACACAATGAGAATCGATTCCAGGTGGTGCCATTGAGATTTTAACAGTCTGAATGAGATTGTAGAACTGTGGAGTCTTTTGAGCATTACTTTAAAATGTGAGATGATGTCTTATGTAAAGTTGTTGTATTAACCATTCTGTTATTTAATAAAGTGAAAGCATTCAAAAGTTGACTTTGTTAACGAACGGTATTACATCTGTGAGTTTGTCTGTTAAAACTAAGCCGCTGTACAGACTATTATTTTCTTTTTGTATGCGTCTAATTGTAAGTGTAATTATTGTAACCTTGAGGGCTTACTCACTATAGAAGACTCTGGCAGAGTGCCTGAAACCTTCCTCAAAGGGTTGTATTAATTGTTTACATTGTGTATGTTATGTTAGCACAAGCAGTGCAAGTTTTAACCAGTTACAAGTCTGATCCTCCTGCCAGCATTCACTGACATATCACATTCTGTCTAAATCTTATGCATATTTCACTCTCTCGCAGCTCAAGCTGAGATGTGGTAGTTGTTGTTGACTCATGCTGTGTATCGAGGGAACAAGTCCCTGCACCTTAATCAGCTGACATTAGAGCTACGGTTGCCGTCGGCTCAGCCGGGACATGAAGAATAATCAATGGCAGATTATTTGCAGTGACCTTAAGGGACAGACTTTAAACCTGTTCGCATATCAGCGTCATTGAGCAGCTGTGCCCGGCTAGCTCGTGCAGTACAGGTGTTTCTCAATTACTGCATGTAAATAATTGTAGTTTTAAGGGCTTGTTTATAATGCAAGTGTTGGTTAGCGTGATGGAGGAGTTTTCTCTAGGTAACTGCAGCTATTTTAAGAGGCTTTGATTAGGCCACAGTGACTCTATGTACTAGAGGTGATGTGTTCTAGTCTGACCTTCTCTCCAATGTCCTTTATTTTCTCTTTCTTTCTCCTTGTGTCGTCTCCACTCCAGCGTGTCTTTTTCTTTTTGACTAATGGTTCTTTCTGACTTGTAAGCATTTGTTTCTCTCACTTCTCTCACTGTTTTTCTCTTGTTGCTGTCTCTAAAGGTTTCTCTTTCCACATTCTCACACTATTAAAGTATTGACAAGGCTTTCTTTCTTTATGTTTTTTTTGTGTGTGCTTGTCTAGGGTCATAAAGTTACAGGAAGACCGTGTTTTAATAATAAAATGTTTTATTAAAGAAACGAACTTTGTAATGTTTTACTGAATTAATGAAAGAGACATTGGAAGTCTCTCTCCTCTCTTCCAGACTCTGGTCTCCAATGTCTGCTCTCAATTTCCTTTTCCATCATATTGTGGTGTCATTAACAGGACCTGTGCCATCCTCTTGACCTGCTGTTGGCTCTCTCCTGCTCCCTCTTTCTCTCTGTCTCTGCTTTTTTTCTCAGTCTCTGCCTTGCAGACTGATGTGCTGTCATCCTTGGACTAAATTAGGTGAGAGAGTGCAGAGACTGTGTGTGTGTGTGTGTGTGTGTGTGTGTGTGTGTGTGTGTGTGTGTGTGTGTGTGTGT
>JAZGTK010000114.1:0-91731 GCA_036877625.1 Ambastaia sidthimunki | reverse complement strand
TTACACTTACTGTTTTATTTTTTTTTGCTAACCTCTAAAAACCTGATACTTACTAAACAATCCCAGCCAATCAGATTGCATTTTTAAATGTTGAATATATTCTAACCATTAGGAATAATATGCATGAAACAGTTCATACTGTCAAACCAAAGCCTCCTAAAGGTTGGCTAACATGCTAAGTGACAACAGGACCTGTGTTTCAAGCTCCAGACATGATCTCAACCCAATGTCATCAAATGCTTCTAAATTTGTGTTCCATTTGACACTTCCCCTCAAATTCTTACACTACACACTATGTTCTCAGCCATCTAGCGTGAGCGCACAGTGTATAGTGCTTCATTTGGAACACAGCTCGTGTTTCATTTACAGTCTTCTGTATGATTGCCACGTCTCTCCTAGCTATAATGGTTTTCTCCATAAACAACTGGGTCTTGGTGGCGTCTCCATGTGCCGAGCACCGACGCCGGGCCGAGTCACCCTCCTCTTTGTCCTATGATTGACATGTGGCCCGGCGTGATGTGGAGTGCCAGGCGTGTAGGTAATGAACCGGGAAACACTCCTGAAGGGAGCGCTTGTTACTCCCTGACAGTTAAAGAACCACTCGGTCTGCCAAGGTGTCCAAATAACAGAGCTGATGTATATTTATGAAGCTTGTTAGAGGTGGAGTGAGAGAGAAAATGGAAGAGCGAGAGAGGAAGCGTCTGTTAAGAGAGACGATCGGAAGGTAGGCATAATGTATCTCTGGGGTTGGGCTGGACTTCTTAGTGCATCTTTAATGTTTGTGGTTGAGCAAATAGACCTGGTGCTGTTTTCGACGCCATTTGTGAATCAAATTTTTATTCTCGTGCACACATCTGTCAGTTTATTTGTCAAGATTCTGGCACGGTGCTTTGTAATGCAAAATAGAAGTTTACCATATTGACTTTATATAGCATTCAAACAAACAAACAAAATACTATATGAAATATAATATTTGGTTTCATAAATCACCAATATGCAATAACTGCCTCTGACAACTACAAAGGTCATGTGGGCAGGGAAAATCAATATTAGTTTATAATATCTTACCCTAATTAATACCTTTATATTTAATCCAATCAAATCCTTGTGTGTAGAATCCACCTTAAAGTCTTTTTTTGCCTGTTACAGTTCATTTAGGATCTCAGTTCCTCAGCAGTAAGGTCAGATGGTTTGTGTCTAAACTGCAGTCCTTAGAGCTCATAACATGTCATCCCTCAGCATTCAGCACCCAGCTGTCCAATTTGTCTCCCCAGTGCGTGAGTCAGGAGCATGGCCTGTCATAAACACCTCTTTGTGTCTTAGCGAGATGGTGTTAACCTCAGGAGGGCATCCCAGGATGCAAGCTTTGTTTGCCCTGGTGCAATAAAGCCCTCGCCTAACACCATCATGTTTTTAGCTAGCTCTGTCTCCCTGCTGCAGTCACCATTTTTTTTGCCAATGCTTTGGAAAACATTTACAGCAGCGGTGAGATGAGAAGCAAATTCTCTAACACTGTGCCACGGCGCTCACAAGCGTCTCCCAGCCTCACACAGGGCTCACGTTGTCCTCTGTTTGTTTGTGCCTCCTTTTCTCTAAAAACAAAAGCCCTGTTTCTTCTCTTTCTCCAGTTAGTTATAAGATGATATTCTGGATATAAACTTCCTCATTCTTTGCTAATAGTTTTGTTTAATAAAGATTTCCTGTCTGTTTGTCAGATTAATTGGTTTGTTCTATCTCAGTAGGATAAGTTATGAGTTCAGATATGCCAGCTGGCACATTGTGACCTGGGGTGAATTGAGCTAGCATGCAGAGGCTAATGTTTTATAGCATTGTTTTCCTGAACTTGTAATGTTGCTTGCAAAATATATTATCCTGTGTGAGTTAGGTTGTTGTTTGCGGTCTGTTGACGATAAATCGACAACACATTTTCTTTTCGCTGGCGATGCACAAAACAAACATGTCTCCGGTTTACAGGTATGAATTTGGTCAAAACGACTCCCAAACTAACAAGTTATAAATCTGAGGTCAATTCAGTAACTGCCCTGAATTAATTCGTGTGACTTGTTTAATGTTCACAAGTTTGCAGCTGTAAACACACACAGGACCTGCATACACAACGAGTTCCCGGGAGATGGGAGGGATCCATGAAAGCTCATTGTAATGCTAGCAAAGAGAAACATGGTGGCAGCCGCAGCACTCGTTGGCAGTTCATTTCAATTTAAATAGAAGCTACATTCAATAATAGTTGCAAAAACACAGGTAGTGAGAGACAACAGGAAATATGTAGGAGAGAAAGGTCAGGGTGGGGCAGTATGTTGTGTGTCTAGCGTGCTTGCCAAGTATGCAGCCTTTAAACATGTTGTATATCCTGACTGGACCCAGTCTGTGGCTCTATTCAGACGCGTTTCATTGTATACACTGCATCCTCTCCCTCTTTCTTTCTCTCTCTATCTCACACTCTGTATCTCTCTCTGTCTCTATCTTTGTCTTTCTCTTTTAAGTCAGGGAAGTCGTGCTCCTGAGGGCCGCTGTACAAAAGCTGCATTGACTACAGTTACAGGAATTTAGAGAATGTTGTTGGCTTGTGTATTCTTGGATTTTGCTGACATGCTCGTTAACAACAAGATCTTTTTACAGCTGTTGATTTATGCTTTTATGAGTATATTTTGTACATTTATATTTACAGTTTATAGACCGAAAGACCAAATTCTTTGGATATGACTCCAAAGAAATGGGAGTGAGATGTTTTGGAAGAGTTTCTTTTAAGTTGTGTCTGTATGTTGCCCAGTCTCAGAGGAAACCTGTTTAACTGTCCTCTCACGTCCTGACAATAACGCACGTGTACACACACACACACACACACACACACACACACACACACAGAGACAGAGAGCTCTTGGCCCTCCTCCAGTTGGCAGCCGCTAATACAGAGGTAACAAGCTAACCTTGGTCAATTACACCAGACTCACAGGGAGCAAAAGTGAGGGAGGGTTGTAGAGATTGAGGAAGGAGAGGTCAGGGCCACAGAGACACATGTAAGACACATGCAGCTTTCAGCAGGGCACTGGCTGCTCAATTACTTTTCTAGGGGAAAAGTAATTTAAAATTGGAATGTTGAATATTTAATTTACACATAAAACTTTTCCACAGTGTTCCTTTCTAAACATCGGCATATTCCAGAAACATGTAGGTTTGAGAAAGCAAAAGTGCCATTATCATAGGCTGAGTAATATTTATAATATTCACAATAATTGAATGTTATTTTGTATTGCTGTATTTGGCAAAATAAAATTAACCAACATCCATAATGACTGGCCAAATGACCTGTAATTTCCAGAGATCGGTTGTTTTGAACTGCCCATTTTATTGGATTGGGTTAGTGATCAAATGTTCAAGGAAGTCTGACACTGAAATATGTGTTTTTTGTTTTTAATTTAACAAAAGTTTCCCAGTCCTATTCCAGTCAGCAGCATCACTGCATGCAGCATCATCTGATGTACTGTACTGCACGCACAATGAAACTCCATGTCTTTGTGTGTGTTCATAACAGTGTATGACTCATCTCCCATGGTGTGCCTGCTTGGGCAATACATTTTAAGAAATTGTATAATACATATATATATGTATATATATATAACATCTGTGACTGCACATTAGTTGATGTTTACATTAATGCACCAAGGTCACATAGAACAGGCTGCTATATTTACTATTAATTTTTAAAACCATTTCGTTAAACCAGTAAGCACATGCATGTTGCTGTGCATGAACCGGGCTGTGCATCGTCTGGAGAACTTTGTGTTGTCTTAACCATCTTGTGTATACAAACATCTGATAAGCAAAAATAGTTGCTGAATGTTGTTTTAGTGACACATTGCAGATGAGCAAATGCTCAACTTACATCTCCTAGATAAAACCACACATCAAATAGATGTCTTGGCATGTATATACGCTACCGGGGAATCCTCTAATATATTTTAACTCCCTATTGTCCGGTTACACTTAACATCCTCTGTCGTCTGTTGCATGTGATGTTGCACTTAGCATAACATATGTGGTCCAGCATGAATGTATTGATTAAACACTACATGGACTGTATTTTGAGTGCTGAGAGTCCCTCGGGTGAGGATTGACCCAATCCTTTAACTGAACTTCTCGTCCAATCATCTGGCCAATAGGTATTTAGGATTTTCTTCTATTGTGAATTTAAAAACGTTGCATTACATGAGTGCAGAAGTGTTTCAACAGCTGACTTTTGCTAAGCGCTAATGGCCATGCCGTTTATATGTTTGGACTCCTTCTCTCTCCCCTAATGTTAGCAAAACCATGTTTTTCCATACAAGATTTTACCCACAACCGCCAGCTTAACATCTTACATATGACTTAAACACTGGGGGTCATTTTTGGCTGTGAGTGTGTGTTTCAGTATTGAGCACTTCCAGAATGCTAGAATGCTGACTGGGCCAAGCTGGACAAAGAATTCTGGGATACAGTGTGGCTTGGATGGAGATGGAGACATAGATGGAGGAAGATTGCATCTGACAGCTGTGGAATTGTGTTCAAAATGTTAAGCTTGTTTTTGAAAACATAGTTTTTTTTTTTCTTTTACCTGGTAGATCAGTTCAAGGTGGTGTAACTTTAAGCAGGATGGTCTACCAGATCCACCAGCAGTTAGTACATCTTTACCAGTTTGACAAGCTGTTGAACACGCTTCCCAATGACGTTTGTTTGTCTAGCAACCCAAGCAGTACACAACCTGCATGCTGCTATCCTTGTTTGTGATTTGAGCCAATCATGTAGGCTGTAAATGCCATGTGACTAATCACCCTGAAGCTGCAACAAACATGGTTCCAAGCAACTCGCTTGTGACTGTTGAGAAACAGGCTGGCCATCCAGATACTGACTCCTTTGCGCTTTCCATGATCATCACAAATGTATTCAAATGATAGTGACCATTCAAACAAGCCCTCCAGCATCTAAACCAAAACTAAACAAACATGGACACACTTTAGACTGTGCTTTTCCTCCATCTGTGTGTTTGTGTAAGGGTGGGTGGCATGGCTGTTGTGGGTTTGTATCTTCCTGTCCTTGCTTCCTGAGAAGCAAGAGTTTTGCGTTTCCTATTAAATCCCTCTGTGCTGATTACAGTCTTTGATTTCAGCTTTGTTCTCCTCCTCTCCAACTGTTGCTGTGATGAAGAAATCTCTCCATTTATTTACTAAAGGCCGTGGGGAGGAACTGTCAGACACATTAGAGAATCTCTCATCACAGGAAAGAATGACAAAGAGGGAATAGGAGAGTTATTGTAAGTTGTGGAAAAGGGTGTTAAAGTGATGGAGGGGTGGGTGGGGTTTGTAGAGGGTTTGGTTGAGGCTCTGTAAACGTGTTCAGCAGAGCAGTGTTCAGATCTGACACACATGGGGCACTTTATTTTACTTATTTTTAAATAACTTTTAGTTAACTTTTTATTTTTAACATCCAAAAAATGTGATTTTTTTTTTTAAAGGTGTGTCAGTGTGTTAAAAATTATAATCTCTCCGTAGTCCTGCTGGATCAATACACACAACATGTGTTTTTAGGAGATCTCTCATCCTTTTGTGTGTGTGTGTGTGTGTGTGTGTGTGTGTGTGTGTGTGTGCATGTGCGTGTGTGCGCAATCCGGGTATTCACTACATTATGGGGACCCGCACAAGTCTAATACCAGTAAATGTTGACCTTTGTATGTCTTAGTCCCCCCCCCCCAAGGAAACAAGCCTATACATAACACAGAATGATCAATTTTGATAAAGTAAAATAGCAGATAGCAGTTTTGTGAGGGGGGGTAGTGTAGGAGGGTAGAATATGCAGTTTTTGCGATATAAAAACTATTTTGTCTATAGAATGTCCCCATTAAAACATGAAAACTCAACGTGTGCGTGTGTGTGGTTTTTACCCAGTCACACATCACTGCCTCTGCCAAAAGCTGCCTCACTCTCCTGCTCATCTCTGTGTGTATGTGTGTCACACTCGCTCATGGTTACTGTGCACCGGGCCACACACAGCATGTGTGGTTTGTGTGAGTATGACCTATATCTGCTCTATCAAATGGAGCTCAATGGGGCCGGAACACAACTGACGTCAGTCTCATTTGCCTTCATGGTAAAACTGAGCAGGCAAATCCTGCTAGTGTCAATATGTAACCTCGGATGTAAAAGAGGCAGTAATCATGGACAGAGCACAATATCACACACTTCCTGTGTGCCCTCATAACATGAGGGTGGAAAATCATGTCTGTTTGCCTAATGCTTCCTTCCTCTGGATTAAGGCCAGACTACAGGATGTAAAGTGTCTTAAATGATCATGAGCTATATAAATGGATCAAGTTAACACAATTTGGGTTCTTCTGTCCTCTGTATATCTTTTCCAACATATCTGCTCGGTCACGGCTCCAGTGTGCTGATCTGAGGTTTAACATTTACCTTAGAAATAAAAATAGACTTCTGAAAAAATCACTTCTGAACTCTCTTTCCTGTCTGTTGTAGTAAATGGTTTCATTTTGGTCAGTCCTAATTGCTTCTTTAACACTATATTGTGTTATAATAGGCTAGACCCAAACCAAACTATCTTTTAAAAGCTTTACAAGACTATACTATAGACTATACAATAGACACTCTGTTTAAGATAATGAACGGTCTTTAAAAGCCTGGAAGAGGGTAAATAAAACCCCCCAGCCCTTGATATGGAGATTAATGCAGAGGGAATCTGACCACATATATTGTTTTGGTGTGAGTCTTAGCAGGTCTGATACCTGTCAACGCCTGCAAACGCAAACATCTAAAGAGACTAGCTGATAATTTCAGGGCATAGAACAGTACTTTAAAATTTTCTTAGTTACCGTGGCTTTATAAAAATGTCAGGTGCCTGTGTTTTGTATGCCGTTTTGTCACCTAATCAACATACATTTGTCACATAGTTCCTTGGGACTTTTTTAGACCATACTCTAAAGCAGGGGCCAATTTAGTTCCCCTAAAAGATGTTGCTAGAACTAAAATCATTTGCAGTTCCTGTGGTGCAGCCACTTCCGCAATAGTTCTATGAACTACTAAAACGTTGCATTGTGAAAGCCACTATAGTTTGTGTTCCATTTCATCTTGTTTGTCTTACCCTATCACTGTGTATCACTCTTGCAACTCTTTCTGCTTTTGGAGGCAGCTGAGTTACTGATCTGTTGTGTTAATGTGTCAGCATAAAGCTGGCCAGCTTCTATCTCTTGATTTCTAGTAGAAGTGACTGTAGGGCCCCAGTCAGGGGCCGTTGTTGTGGATGGGGGTTTGTTGACAAAGCCTCTTTTATTGGGCCAGCTGTTGCTCTGAAGGTAGCCAGCACTCCCTCATAACCTGTAATTTAATCTGACATTTATTTATTTTTGTAAAAACTCAACATGCAGCTCTCTTAAACCGTTACATTTTGACCATTGCCTTGTGCTTGCTGCCTCTGACTCATGCTGACAGTTTGTCACTCAAGCGTGCCTGGTTCGGCTCTGCCGTCCTTCTGCTGGCTGTCCACGGCACACAGCCAAAGCTGAGCTGATTAACAGAGCGGAGAGGAAATAATGTTCATGTCTCTGTCCCTTGACACAGACTTGCTTTTGCCACCCTGCAGGCTCCTGCCAGCACACCCAGAGAACAGGAGCCGCATGCTGGTCAGAAGCATTGCAGAGAATTGAAATGTTTACTGCACAGCATGCCACAAACAAGGTCCATCACCGTCTTTTTATGAGAGTTTTGCTTCTAGTTATGAGAACATAATATATGTAATTTATAGCAATTGATTCACGTTTGTTCAGCTAAAACAAAAAAAAGATTCAGGCTGATGATAAAGGGTCTGGAATAGCTGTGCTTTGCACGGCAAAATAAAATATCTGATATCACTATCAAGCACTTCAGGACAGCTGAAGGATATTGTGTCACCTCACCTCTGATATCAATGATTTCTAGTTCAAGACAAGCAGTGAAGACTTCTTCGGTGTGCAGAAAGGAACCAGACCTGTTGGTGACCAAAGGGTTATTGTAGGTGCCCAGAGTGGTACTTTTTTAAGAGGACAGACCCTAAGGACCCGTGGTTCAGTAGTGATTTGTCAGGTGTTGCATAGATAAACTAGTGCAGTGAGATAAGGGTTGTAACGAGGTACTGAGGTCAGTTGGCCTTATGCACCAGATCACCTCTGTCTCTTTTTAACCTATCTGTGGCTTTTACTTATAGCACACTAAGCCCACTGCTGCATGATGCTACAGGCTTTATGCTGAAATAAAAGCTTTTTTGTTATGGGAACTTCAGCTGTGCCTCACTTTGAGTCATCGACCAATCATTTTCAGTCAGCTTAAACCCGGTGTAGACTCAGCGAGGGTCGATGCTGACCCAAATATCACTGTGTCTGCTTGTTTCCTTTTCTCCTTCAGAAGGTTCCTCAGCATCTGGAGGACATGTGTGGAGAGAGGAAGAGACTTTAATATTTTTGTTCTTTAAGGCCACCTCTCTTGTCCTTGTTTTCCCTCTCTCTCTCTTTGTCTTTTTGAGGAACTCGTGTTATAACAAATTTGTGCATGTTAAAAGAGAGATCTCAGTTGGCACTTGGCCCACATTCCTTGTTGATGAGATCCAGGTCCTTGCAGCTATATTTAGCATTGTTCAAATGAACAGGCTTTCAGTGTGTTTTCAAAGAGACCCTCACAAGATTGCATGAACCCACCCTGGCCCCAAAGCCCTCCAATTAATCCATTAACATGGCATGTTAGAGATCTTTTAGAGATGTATGAACTTCCTACATGCAGATAAAGAAGTTTTTTGCAGCATCCATGAGACTTATGTTCATTCAAAAGGGTTCTTGACTGAATAAACTCTAGCCTGGAATTTCTAGGAAGGTTTTCAGTTATGTGATGGGCAACAAAAACACTCATTTACAAAGAAACAATCACATTACTTTGTTTGCTTTCAGAGTTTAATGATTAGGGATATACAAATTGCTTTTTTATTAACAGTGTTTTTTTAAAAGAGGGGATGAATCTCGTAACGGTTTCTTAAACCCTTTTGGGAAGTTGCTTCTGTAAAATGATTCACTATCTATATCTACCCAAAAGAGAAAATCTAGATCTCACTAGAATAGTCAACCTTAATCATCAAGTTTGTTGCTGGCAACTAGCTGATCATCCTGACACTTCCTATTATAGATCTCAGAGACAGTCATCTTTGCTTTATTCATTGCTGTGTGTGTGTGTGTGTGTGTGTGTGTGTGTGTGTTGCAAGATTAAGTCACACGTGTTCTGCAAACGCTTCTGAAGAGACTGTCTGGAGGGGATGTTTGCAAAGAGATTGCTATAAAAAGGGAAGTTTCTCAGGCTGTACAGGAAATGCATGCTCAATGGCGGTTGCAAAAAATGCTTTGTTTATTTAGTGTCTAGTGGCCCTTTAAATACTTTTCTTTAACCGTTTTGAATGGTATGGTTACATTTTCTTATTTAAATGCACGATTGCAATGCCACATAGTTGGTGTCTTTTCTATATTATGTTTTATGTTTTAATATTTTTTCTATTGTGCATTTTACTTTAATCAGAATCAAAAAGAGAGATCCATGAGTTTTCTTCCACATCCACACAATTTTCTTCAGTATATAAATTGTAAATGCCAAAAGTGCCTTCATACTGGTGCATTTAATAATTAACTATGCTGATTTAGAAATTATAGTCTACAAATTAAATTTGTCAGATACCCTTATTTTGTTCATAGGCTCATGATCCAAAAGTAACCAATGTTCAGCAGGTTATGAGTGCATTTATAAATTCAGTTATAAGTCCTGAAATGTAAAGATTGTTCAAAATATTGCTGCTGCTTTTGCTGTAGATTATAGTTTAATTTATTTAAAAAATAAAATGCTGTTAAAGTCTCTGTTGGATAAGCGGTATTGGTAAGAGTTGTAATACTATTGAAATGTAACAATACCCCATTACCAGTGTCTTCTCATTGCATAGGCCCTCACTGAAACACAATGTATGCATGGGCGTCTGTGTGATGGGAGTAAATGTGTGTGTATGAGAGACACTTCTCGCTCTGTCACACTCCTGCTCCTGGCACTCATTAATGAGGCTTCGAGCTCCTCAGGGACAGGGCAGAGAGTTTCTGGGAGACAGGGTGGGTATTCATACGTGCGGCACGGGTAAGTGCTGTGCTGTCTGTAAGTGCCTAGCTTGTGCCAGTCTCCCGACCCTGCCAACCAACTCTGCCAGTCTATGAATGAGCCTGATGTCATCACGGCAACTGCCAGGACCTGTCCTCTCCGTGTGCACACAGCTCAGTTTTGTTATCCTGCTGTATATTGACTCTAAGGCCAGAAACATATGTTAGACAGGTAGGTAAATGCTGATGTTTGCGGCATGTTGGATGTGCACAGTTTTATGGTAAATATTAATACATTTTTGAATTAACTTGGCAGTAACAAACCCCAGTGCTCAAGGGGGTGGTGGTTACAGTCAAAATCATTGTGCCATTTAAACCGATTGTGTTATTTATCTAGATAGTTACGAACATGTAAACAGTAACAAATTTTAACATACTAGCTTAGTAAAATTGTCACTTTTCTAAATGCAACAATGTGACATTTGTGTGGCTACTTGTGTTCACATACATGCATGAAGTTGGTTATGTTTCAGGCCTAGATGATGTTTGTATCCTGTCTTAGTTTTGATTTTTAATTGTGGATCTGACTAAAGCAATTTAAATACATTTCAATAGATTTTCTTTGGCGTGTTTAGCATACTTGGGCTTTAAATTATCTCTAGAAGGTAATGCAGTAGAACTTACATTTAAGTTCAAACTAAATTTAAGTTCTAAGATAACAAAATGTATGTTATATTTCTGACAGAAAGATCTGTTTTGAGATGATTATGTTGTGAATAATAACACTGAATTTAAAATAATAGTTTCCCACACGTTCAGCCGTGTCAACTGTTGTGCTAACTCCTGGAAATCTCATGCCAGTTTGCTATCAGCAGATACCAAAGATTGCAAACCTATGTTGAAAATCTGAATTTATCCAAAGCCTCTGACTTGGCATCTTTTTTCTTTGTTCGGACGGAGGGCGAAATATGATTGGCTCATCCTTCTGTACGTTGTATTTATTGTTGCGTGTGAGCCCCGCTGCACTTCTTTGGCTCTGTTAATGCCAATATCCAGCTCAGCATTTTGTTTCCGAGCTGGAACTCTATATGTAGCACAAGTAGGAAATCAGTGTGGCGGCTTGCCAAGTTTTGAGGGAAGGGGGAAGGAGAGGAGGGCAGAAATGAAAAAGAAAACACAGACTTGAAGGCAGGGAGCTCGTGGTCGACTCAAGAGTTGAGAGAAGAGTTTTTCATACGAGTGAGGTGTGTGCGCTCGGAGCAGTAATGTTCTATTCAGAGAGCAGCGCTGGCCTGGCGCCAGACCGCGGGGTGATAGCGAGCGCGGGGTAATTGCTGCCTACCCAGCAGCTTGCTGGATTGTGCTCCTGGGATCCAGTGACAGCATCACGCATTTCAGCCCACCTCACCGTCTGAGTGTTCATCGCAAACACACACACAAACACACAGAGGTCTTAATGCCGTCTCTTGTCAGTGGACCCTGCCGTGGTACATTAGAGCTATAATGTGTAGTTAATTTTAAAAGCTGACACTTGGTATCGTTTGCTAATTCGGGTGTCTGAGAGAGCAGCAGCGTGGTTGAGCTGTGGCTTTGTATGCAGACTATTTTGAGACTACGCTCTGTCTGTGCATACGTGTGTGTGTGTGTGTGTGTGTGTGTGTGTGTTATACGTCTGCAGGTGTGAGTGTGTGTGTTATATGTCTGCACGTGTGTGTGTGTGTGTGTGTTATACGTCTGCACGTGTGTGTGTGTGTGTGTTATACGTCTGCAGGTGTGAGTGTGTGTGTGTGCTCTCTAACGAGGTGCTCTGGTGGTTTCACACACCACACGCCCAATCAGCTGCTGTCAGCCTTCTGCAGTGCATCAGCGCGTAGAGCAGTCTCAAAGCGTGTGTGTGTGTGTGTTTGTTGATGTGTCTGCTGGGAGATGTGATGTTCACCTGTCAGTGTCAGCCCCCGCACAGGAACCTACACACTCACAAACACACACACAAACACACACACACACACACACTCTTATGCCTTTTGTTTCCCCAGCTTAACCCCAGAGGAAACGATGGCGCTGCTCAAACCTTACACTTTTAATTGGGCCTTTTCTCCAAATCTGTCCAGTTTCCTTCCTCCGAATTTCTCATGAATTAAGTGATTTAGACGAACAAGTCATTGTTCATCTTGTGTGTAATGAGAACTTTCAGAAATGAGTGGTGTTTTCTAACGAAAGCATCATTATTATTAGGGTTAACGACCAGAAAGCAGCCACCCAGATCACACAAGTGTTGTAGTTTGAGTTGTAAACAAGCAAGTAACAGTCACATTTTTCTTCAGAAAATGTAAGTAATTTAGTATAGGGAAAGTCCTCAGGTCTTTACACAAAGCTCTTTCCAGGATTTAGTTGCATTAACCAGAGTCAGTTTGGGTTAGTAAAGTGTGTAACACTGCCTGGATTTCATTGCTTAACAGGGTTTTCACACCTGACTGATGTGTTTCCCCTCAGTACTGTATCACAGCTGCAAGTGCTGAATTTACTCTCCTTCATTGCACTGGAATGTCTGGCCCCCTCTCAGGATGAATGTAACCATATCATATTTATTACATTTATTTTACGTTATACTTGCTTATTCATTTAACTATTAATTTACACCTACTAATTTGCAGACTTCATAGACTCTTTGATAGTTAACTTCAGTCTTTGATTTTGATTTTTTCAGACTTCTGATTCTTCTGATTCTGATTCTTCTGATTCTGATGTCTATTTTTTACAGAATTAAATATTTTAATTTTTATTCATAATAATAATATTAAGAAGAAAAATAAAGGCCTGAAACTCATAGCAATGATGTCATTGTGGTATATGTGTGCTAAATTAGTGATTGGTTGTCTTTCAGGGGGTAATTTGCATACTGGATTGTGAGTTGATGTTCCTTTTACAAAAAGATGGTGTCGAGATAAGTGTTGATTTTTAGGTTCAGGCGATCGAAAACAAGATACGTACCGAGTGTCATGACAACATCAAAACAGCGTTTGTTACAAAACCAAAGCCTAAAATCTAAACTTGCCTAAAACTTTTGATAAAAGCCTTTTGATTTTTAATACCTTGTCTTGTGAATAACAGTAATTGGCAATGAGTACTGAAATAAACAGAAGTGCATACACAACATTGTAATACTAATAATAATATATTCAGGCTCTGTTGTCTTAATTTACTTTATCAGTTTTGTGCCAAATCTAATTTCTGTACATGTAGCTTTATGACCAGGCCATTTCCTAATGGATTACAGTTGCTGTTATTATTACCCGAACGATTAGATTGCTTACAGTAATCATTCTGCTGGAAACATGTAATTGATTCATGATGATGTCATTTGAAGGTCTGCAGTTAGACCAGCAGGTCTTTAAAGGGAACTGAACTTTTTATGTTAAAATACTTTCTCTTTTGCCCTTTGAAGTTCACCTTAATATGAAATGCATGTATTTGACTTCTATAGCACAAATATATTAAATACAGAATATTAATCAGAACTATTGACCCTTTAAACCATGTGAAAAGTTATTCTATAAAAAGATTTGGAATCGGGTCTTGTTGGCTGAAGGACGAAACTGTTATTGAAAGTTATTCTTGTTATTGAAACTACTTGTTTTTTCAAGTCGTCCAAGATGGATTGAAAATTAGTTCTTAAGAACGTAACTTAAATGTTTTTATTGACATATGCTTGCTGATAAGGTCGCCACTATTGTTGTTGCTGATCCTTTTTCTCTCTCTGTGCAGGATGATAATGATGGGATGCCCTGGTCGGAGGAGCGGGTGGTGCGAAAGGTGCTTTATCTCTCACTGAAGGAGTTTAAGAGCGCACAGAAGCGCCAGATCTGTGACCTCAGCAACAGAGGAAAAGGCCCCAATGGTGAGCCATGGCCTCACAGCCACATTTTAGTTTTAAACTATTAAAAATTAATAATAAAAGATTGACTCAATCCACAACTAGATAACAGAATAGGAACTTGCCGTGGATTGTTGTAAGCAACCAGCCAGAACACCTTAAAACCACCAAGAAATAAGTATTGCACATTTTTCATCGCATTCATAAATATTTATATTATGCTACAGTATATAATTATAAATAATGTGCTAAATTACATCTAAAAATACATTTTAGACGTTAGATTTAATTCTAGGTTTAATATAAAGTAGAGATGAAAAAGAAGAGACAGTATAGAGATAAAAAGGTTAAAAGGAAGTTTTGTGTGTGTCAGGGCATAAAAGTGTCATATGATCCAGTTTACTTTAGAGCTTTGAAAGTTGTCTGATAGCAGCATGTCTGATGCTACAGCTTGGCACTCTGGGACTTTACTTCACACAGGCCTCAGAAAGCCAGAGCTTTCACTAGAAAGAGCTCCCAGGCTCTGAAGGGAACAAAGAACAGACCTCGTGTTTAAACAGTAGGGGAAGACTTCTCTTGATGTGGGCTAACCCTTCTTATCTCTCATTTGGGAAAAGAAAGAAAAATAAAATGAATAAAACTGAAGCGATTGTGTATTCACTTTCATAAGTTGCTAGCTTCTGTCAGGTGACGAATCTTATAGACCTTAGTCACTGTAAGTGCCATATTTGATTCCAAGAGAACAGAATGAGGTTGTGTAAGAGAGAAGTACAGTTCATTTAATATGCTAATTTAATCAACATAAAGCCAATATTGATCCGTATTTAACTAATACGTTCTACTGGCAACATTATTGTGCATGATTTGTGGTTTAAAGGAAAAAAGTTTGGCCTTTGAAACAATTTTTTAGGTTAGCTAATGTCACCAGATCCTCCAGTTCTTCAGCCCCTCCCTCAAACAACCACCTGGTCCGTTCTTGTATGTAACACCCACATTTTATAATCCAACCAATGTTTGATACATTTTTTAATTGCATTACAAATTCATGTTTTTATGTTGAGGCCCTAGTTCTACACAACATACAGCATATTGTACAGACTCTTGATCGAGCCTCATTCTTGTTTGTGTCCCATTAAATTTGGCATCTATTCAGACAGCAGTTCATAGTTTTGTGTATAGCTGTGGCTGTTGACAGGTGAAGTTTCTCATAGTACATCCACAGCTCTGCCCAGCAAATGCTAACCACAGCAGTTTCAACACAAACCCCAAACTTCAAATATAAACATAGAAATAGTGCCTCATGCTGAGGGGTTACTGTTAAGAGTACAGCAGCATGCTAGACACACGCTCTGAATAAACTCTAAACAGATAATACCCGCTTATTCAAAATAGCCCTTAATCTTGTTTTCTTGTTGTCATATGTTAACACAACAGCACTACCTGAAAGTAGTGGTAATCCTTCTGTATGCAGTGAGTGGGCAGGATCGTGAACCTTTCACATCAACCTCCACTAAACAAACACCGGCGGTCTGATACTTTGCGAGTGTGTTGTATGATATACATTGAGGGTGGATGTCTTTTAGTATGGATCAGCCAAAAGTGGAAAGACCTTGACTACGTCCTATTCAGCAGCTTACTTACTGTTTAGTATGTGAAATTACAGTGTGTGTATTTTAAATTATATTGTTTTTTATACTTTTAGTGTCAAATCGGCAAGTTGCCTTAACTGTCAGTCATCATGTCTTTGCACGTTGCTGTGGTTCGTGGGCCAAGCTTTCTGTCCACATTCTTAACATCTGCTCATTTCTTTTTCTGTCAGCTTTCTCTCGCTCTAACGTTCTGCCGTATTGTAACACTTTCTGCATGTTTGTTGTAGTTTTCCCTCTGTGTCTTACTCAGATATGCTATTGCAGATATGCAGATATGCAGATATGTGCAGATATGCTATTGCAAATGACACATTGGCATAATATATTAAAGCAATAATTGTGTAGGTTTTTTTTAGTTCTTTTATCTTTCTTGTCAACGTGTCACTTGTGTACTTTTTTCTGTGTGGGATGCTGGGATAAGTAGATCATCTTATCTTATGGTCAATGCACAAATCCATAACACACATACATGTGAGATTGTATGTGTGCCATCACTAGGATCATGAATTGGCCTGTAATCGAGAGACAGATGCTGCCCGGCTGTTCTGCACCTAAAGCCCATTTTTTTCCAGCTCAGCTGGCAGAGCAGACAAAAAGGGGACCGTCAAGAGACTTGTTTTAGCATTTGTGCTCCAAACTATGTGGCACTGGCATCCATTTTGAAGGAACCTCAGGAGAACAAAAACAATCTGTTTTGCCCATCACAATTGCATCTGCCAGCACAGGCTAGACACATGGCACTTAAAGGGGCCACATTCTACACTTAGCATTTAGCCACTTATAATATTAGTCAATGCTAAGGCTAAAACAGGCATGGTTTTGTTCATGTCCATCCACTATCTTTCTGACCTTTTTTAATGTGTGTATACTGTAAGCCAATTATATTTTTTTGAGACGCAACTTACTACAACACAACATTTTGCCGGTTGTTTTTTTATGGTTCTGACATCATAACTAAGACTATAAACATATTTTAGTACCGCATATTGTGATGGAGGTGCTGTCTCAAAACAAAAGTCATTGACATATACAAATTCTAAAAAGAGGTCAGAAAGAGAGTGGCTGGTTGTTTTTATGGGTGCGACATCATAACCAAGACTATGTCTGAACAAGCTATAAATGGGTCTATAAATGGTTTGAATGGACTGGGGAGTATGTCTATGTATCACATTAAACTTTTTTCAAGACAGCATAGAAAATATTGCTTTCCAATATGATCCTCCTAAGAATAAGAAAGTTGTGGCTTGTCATCAATAGACAAGACAGATCTTTCTTTTGTGCTATTGTTGTGCTCCAACAACTTAAAAAATAATCACTGGAACAGCACTCAAGGTGAAACATAGTGTTTATATTGACACTTCATTTTTTACTTTTTACTCTGCTTATTTTAGAGCATATTTAGGGCAAGGATTGGTTTCACTGTCCACTGTATTTCTCTAGGCTTTGGTTGGATATTCCAGCTGGCTGATGAACAGGCATTCATAACACCAGGCGAATACACAGCACTCAAAATGTGGTAATGATTAGTGTATATGTGTGTTTTGTGCCGGTAATTATGCTCCGAGCATCAGGCCCGTGACACGACACTCCCTCACCGCATTTCTCCATTCGTTCCGACCTAATCATTACTCAACATTAACTAATGGGTCGCACATCACAGCACCTCACGCACACACACATCATTCCTCTCTCTGGAAACCAGGAGGGTAACACAGCGAGGCGATTGGCTTAGTTAAACACGTATAAATATGATTAGGGGCCCTGAAGGACAGACGGTGGATAAACCATCACATGCTCTCGCGGTACGAGGGAGCGAATACGAGTGAGGGAGAGAGATACGAGGCGCTTGGCTCTCCAAGACTCAGACTGTCTTTCACACAGCCACTCAAGTGAGACCAACATATGTAAAACACGGCAAGGAAAGCGAGCAGCCCGCGTTAAGCTGTTTACATCTGATCCCTCTCCGCCCACGTCAGCTCTGCTTGGCCGGCTCTCTTGGGTTTTGGCTTCTCATATCACGACGAAGGCAGCGACTCGCGAGCTCGTTTGCTTTCGCACTTAGGGAGTCATTTGAAATATAGGACACGAGTGCTTGTTTGCTGCTTTTCTATTTGGAGTTAAACTGGCCCAATTTTCTGTTTTCTCAAATGCAGTGCTTGGTCCCACGAGAATGGACCACTTAAGACTTAGCTCGGAGGCTTTGAAGTCCAGCCATGGTGGTCTGTACATGAGAAAAAACATGTTTTATAACCTTTCATGTATGTGTTGGAGAGGGACTTTAAAGAAATTGTAGTTTCTTTGTTCTCCAGCTGTTCAGAGATTTGAGCTACAGCTCTGGGAACGTTCAGCGAGTCTGAAAATTCACTTAACGATTGTTGCTAAACATGAAAATTAGATCAGTTAAGCCGTATAAATGGAGATTTAACTGGATTGTCAATGTTGTAGCAGAGTCCCTCCCTGCCCTTACTAAGCTTCATGTTTTAAATGCTGTATTAAAGAAATAATTTATTCAGATCCTCATGTCACCTTGACATCGTTCTAAACTTTAGCATGTATACATATACAACAACAGTTCACAGTGGTCAGGTCTTTACAACTTCAAAAAGATTAGCTTTGTGTGAGAAACACACATTTAGGTCATAATTCACTGATAATCTTTCCTTCTGCCAAAAGTGTGGGATGCAAAAAGTTATATGGACAATAAGAATGGTATATCGGCCACATTTTTTTATACAACAAAGCCATGAATCTCTGCCATTAAACTTATGCTAGAGAGAGAGTACAAGTTGTATGAACTACTCTTATGACATTTTCAGTGTTTGATGCACTTTCTCAAAGGTTAACAGGCTGTGAAGTGTCACTGCAGCTTTTTCAGACCTGAAGTTTATTTAAACTTGTACTATTGTGCTCCAAATAAAAATGAACAGTGAATGGGTTTGGCGCAACACAAGGATGAAATTGTTGGATTTGTCATTTTTGAGTGAACTGTCTCTTTAAAGGTTCTCACAAGGGAAGACAGGGAGGGTGAACCTACCGCAGACCTGTAGAGTGTGTGTAAAGACTCACTACGACACACTGTGGTTTACCCAGCTTCATCTATCTCTCTCACTGCTGGCTGCCCAGGCTTGTTTTCCTTTTCTTTGTTTTTTTTGCCATTTTGGATCTCCTGTTAATTTTAACCTATGCCACCATTGATATAACCAAACTGCACCCCTTCCCCCCAATATCCACTTTATGCCTCTATGTAATAATGCACTTTTCCATTTATACAAGCCTGAATTAGCACAACTGCCACATGTCAATACAAGCATCATTGATAAGTCAATAGGGCTACACAATTAATCAATAAAAATTTAAGATGAAGAATATGACTTCCTTGTTTAATTGTGAAAAGTTAATTTCAGACACATGACGGTAAAGCTTATTTATTCGTAAGGTTTTTGTCCAACTGAAAAAGACCTTTTTGTTGGACAACAACAAAAAATTTTTTTGTTGTGCAACAACAAAAAAATTAAGTCTAATTTTTGCACCATAATTTGCTGTGAAACATCACGTTCATTGTGATAGGTCTTAATGTGCGCTTGCTCTGTTTTGGCTCTGTGTACTAAACCTTACAATGAGCCCTCTCATGTTTTCTCCAGTTTTTGCAAGTGATCCTTTACAGTTCATGGTGTTGTGCATTATTAGAGTAAAACCATGCAGCAGAGATGATATTTCACGCTAAATTTGATTACTTGGCGCATAGCATCTGGAGACTGTTACTCTGTCTCAGTTTTGATGTTTCTCTCTGTCTGCACAGCTTCCTTGTCAAATGGGCAGCTGAATGGGTCTAAAGGAGGACATGGGGCGGACGGGTCTCGCTCCCAGAGCACAGACGGAAGCAGCGAATACTCTGAGGATTATCCGGCCAAAAAGAGGTAAGTGACCCTCTGTTCTCTCTCTCCATTTCTGTCTGTCTCTCAGAGGTCAGTGTTAAGATGGTTGGATCCCTGGTGGGTAACTCAAGCTGAGAAAAGCTGAGGCAGCACTTTTCAACTAGCTGAAAAAGTGTGTGTGAGAAAGGAATCAGTTGTGGTAGTGACGCTTCGCCTGTCTCGAGATAATTCACTTGGTTACTGGAGATGTCAGCTGTGCTGTCTTTTATTCCACTGTTTTTTTATTTCATTTCTGACTTTATTTAGAAAATGACACATGACGATATCCACAGTAAGAAAAAAAATAGCTTAATGTAATTTCTGGTAATGAATCGGAACTGCAGCTTTTAAGCTTAAAAAAGATGCAAAAGCACTAATAAAATATCATGAAAGAGTTCCCTATAATACACATGCTATCTTCCACGTCTTTAGAAGCCATGCAATAGTTTGTAATACAGCCTGAAATTTGGGTATGTAATCTGTGAAAATAACACACTAAATGATTTTTGATGTTTGTGTGTGTGTGTGTGTATGTGTGTCTCTAAAGCTAAGGTCAGATTGCTTGTATTGGATGCTATTTCTGGAAGGGTTCCTACTGGTAAAACATAGTGAATTTGATCAGAGTTGTCTCTGGAGAACTGAGGACCCTAGTTCATATTTAGTGCAGTAAGCTGCAAAATGGCATGAAGACTCTTCTGCATCCCAGAATGCACTGCAGGATTTTCTATTGCAACTTTGCCAGGTTTTGTGTCATGTTAGTTGTGTCTCAAACACATTAGTTCTGTTTCAAAACCTGTGGAGCTTACTGCATAGACATTGTTGTAATACATCAAAGGCATGCTCCCAATGTGAAGGTTGTTCTAAAGGGCAGGCATCAGGATTATGCTGTCTTCTAAGACGGCTTTGTAGACAGCAGACAACAAGGCATCTTTCTAGGTTTTGGAACGAAGCTAACATATAATTATTATTGAAGTCTTAATCCATATGCAACCCAATATTTCAGTCAATCTCTTTTCCGCACGTTACTTATTTTTGAGTCTCCCATGTCTTCTAAAACAGGATTTGACTTTGATCTGTGTGTATGGTCACACTTAATGCTCAGTCGCACAGTATTCGCAAAGATGGGCGGCATTAGCATTATGGAAGACCTATTCATCAGGCTCACTGTTTAATGACACAACTTTCATGGCGTGCCATAAACCCCCTCACAAGTACACTTGTGTAGGCCCAACTGAAGAGGCTTTTCTTCCTCTGAATTAATCTCACCACTGGCTTCAGAGGAACAAAACACCTCTGAGCACAGACGCTGCTTCAAAGACGACGCTGCCCAGCGCCCACCAAAACCCAAACAACAAGGATTGACACACTACAGCAGCCAGACCTCGGCAGATGTCTGTTTCAACCCCCTCATGAAAAACCATTCAGCTAAATTCACAGAGGCCTTCTGTGCATCGAGTCACAAGCACCTTTGGAGGAGAGAGATTGCATGTGTGCGGTAGACGATGGGCGTGCGGCACCTGCCTCTGGTCTACCTGTCATTTAATACCCTGTTATAATTGTTAATCAGAGTTCGAGCCTGTAGACACCATCTTTAAAACAGCTCTGCATTAAGAGACAGAAGGAGACAAAAAGATGTTGAAAGACTGAGAGAAAAAGATTTAAATGGGCACAAAGAGGCAGAGAACAGCAGATGCAGTGGCAGTAGCAAAGCATTGTGGGATGTAGGGAGTTTACTCTGCCTCTCATTATCTCAGCACATAGAAGAGGCCCTGTCTTAAAGGAATAGTTCACACAGTAATACAACTTCTAATTTTCAAAGAGTGAAATGTTAGCTAAACAGCAAATGGAAAACGTCTATGTCAATAGCTACACCTCGATTGTAGGAAACATTTGTTAATTTGTAGCGTAATTTGTTGTACTAAAATGTCTTCTGTAAAGTTGCTTTAAAACAATGAATTGAATCTTTTGGTCTGTCACACCTTTTGAAATCTTTGTCTTTCTATTTGAGGAACACAAAAGGAGTTTATTCAGAAAAAAGCAGCTTGGACATTCTTCTATAATGAAAGTGACGAATGGCTGTCAAGATTTTGGTCTGTTCTTCACATAAAGCCAATGAATGTGTTCAGAGGACAAGTTTTATTATGCTTCTATGGTGTTTTTCAGTACTTGTTTTTGACAGCCCTGGTACCCATTCACCATTGCTGTATTGGAAAAAACAGAATAAACATTCTGCTAAACCTCTCTGTTTGTGTTCAATGAAGAGAATCATACATTTAGACTGACCTTCAGTGTGAATGATAGAATTTTCATTTTTGATGAAATATATCTTTAACGAACCACTTCTTGGCTGACATTAGCCACTTGGCTGGACTTTAGCATTGTTGGTGCATTTGTGTGTGTGCACCGAGCAACTTTTTGGGCATCTGCTGCCCACATAAGACGGCAACAAGGAGTCCGATTGAGGTGGTGCCAGTGTCTCTCACACCTGGCCTCCAGTAAACCCAACAAGACAGAAAGGGAGAGAGAAAAAGACAGAGGCACAGGTGCAGGGGCTGGCCAGGTTGCAGGGGGAGGGATACAGAAAGCCGTTTGGGAGAAGACTGCTGTTTGCATTCCCAGGATCGGGATGCGGAGAAGGCTCGCTCTGAGTTTGAGTTCTGCCAAATGTCAGACTCGTAACATCCCACCCCTCATTTAGAAACCCAGCCACCAGACTCCCTAAATACACCCAGAGAACACAAGGAGGCACCAAACGTGGCAGGCGCTGAAAAGGGCTTTTATTGTGTGTGTTTGTTTACTTGTTTAAGATCCACTCTTACTGAGAACATTACTGGAAGCTTTTGTCTATAGTGGCTGTGCAGTCACTGCCAGATCTCTAATGTTTGGCCAATGCCTCCATTACACTAAATCTAGACTTCTTTATGTCTTTGATCACAAGGGAACATGGACACTGTGTTCAAGTCATGTTAAGATACCTTAATTCTTAGTGTCAGACTACAGGAACTACAAGTTAAAAAGTTCTATTAGCTCTGACTTGATCATTGTGATGTCACGTTAATAACCAAAAATGGCAATAAAAATTGTGACTTTATCAGATTTTATCTTGGTCTTCCAGCATTTGCAAAAGTATGTAGAGGTGAGTTGTTATAGTGGGTTAGTATTTTTTAATCTCAAAGCTGCACTTGGATCCGTTTGGCATCAATAGCATTAGAAACCATAGATAATGTCTGATGTAAAAAGGAACTTCATAGCGTACTGCACAGTGTGTACTCCAGACGTTCAGCTATTTTAAGAAAGGTTAAGTCAAAAACATTGCATTGTGGGATAGGTTCTGCACAGTGTGCACTGGTTGTATTCTGCATATTTTAATGAATGTAGTAGATCATCCCTCTCTCTCTCTCTCTCTCTCTCTCTCTCTCTGTGTGTATGTGTCCTATTCATGCAGGAACAGAACATTCATGTCTTCTGTGCATACCGTATAGTTATTTATACTATATAGCCATATTGATTTTCTTATACTCTGGCCACTCTACATACTACACAATCCACTCTGATACTATGGCAGATCAATATCGGCAGCAAACGGGGCGATTAGACATGATCGGAGCCGTGACTCATGTTTTCTGAGCCGTACGGGGAGGTGTAGCGTGAGAAGAGGGTTCTCAGGTTGGCCACTTGGCTCCACACTCGGGCTGATTCACAGGGCAGGAATGTCCTGTGTTTGAGGACTTGGGCTGAGGTATTTGCACACCAGACAATCGTGGCTGCTGATTGGTTGTACCTGGATGAGTGGGAACAGTGGGTTGTAATCTCAGCTGTGCCCAAATGTATTAGCACACGTCAGTACGTGATAACACTAGATTGTTTTAAATGGGGCAAATTCAACTCCGTTTTCATACCATTAATACTTGTGCTGTGTATGTTCTGATGCTTTGTTGACTCTTATTAAAACCCTTTGCCAACCCAATTAAACAGTGCAGATTATTAAACCCAATTTAAAATATTAATTGGTACAGTTACTTAAAATCTTTAAAAATAATCTGTTAAAAAATCTGTATGCCAAAAGTTGTGTTAATTTTTAAGTGAAAGTGAAAGTGACATGTATTTGTCAGTTATGGTTGCCCATAACCGAAATGTGACCTCTGCATTTAACCCATCCTTCGTGAGGAGTGAACACACACTGCAAGTCGTGAACACACACACACCCGGAGCAGTGGGCAGCTATCACTGCAGCGCCCGGGGAGCAATCGGGGGTTAGGTGCCTTGCTCAAGGGCACTTCAGTTGCTACCTGCCGGCGCTGGAATCGAACCAGCAACCTACTGATTACAAGCCCGACTCCTTAACCAGTAGACCACAACTGCCCCACGAGAATTAATCTGCTTAAAAACAGCTAGATGGAGAGCAATAGAATGGAACTGAATATAGAGTTATGACATGTTTTGAATAGTTGCCTGATGCTGTTATAAAAACGGAGGTTGATGTTGACAAAATAGAGCCATTTGTGCAATGGCCAAATACATTTTTTCTATAATGCATGATTGATTTTAAAATTCAACAATAACTTTAATATATATGTCCGTCTGGTTTTGGGTGCATTACAGAGGAAGTTCAATTAAAAGAAATGGCGGGAGTTAAAAAAGGTGCACAGGCTTTACACAGTCTACTAATGGGCAAAGAAAGAGTGTGTATGTGTATCTCCTTTGTTTTGTACTAAAAACAATGACTCGCTGCAGCACTCCAGCTTTCCAGTCTAATAGCAATTGTGATTCCTCAGAGGTACAGCAGCTGGTTGCACCCTATCTCAGACATGACTTTTTTTAACTACAAGCTCTAATCTGATTGACTGGTATTACACAGTTTCCAGAATTATCCTCAATGTGAGAATTATTTACCCCTAAACATCAAACATTTAACATGTACCTTCTTATGTGGGTGGTTCTTAGCCAGAATTAGCTACAAAGTGGATCAGACTTTATGCGCATTATTAAAATTTTGGCTCTGCCATTTAGCAATGATCCAGCAAAATCTGTTTAGTCTGGACTTGTGCATTAAAAGCTGATCTGATGTATGGGTGCAAGTTTCCTCACTCTCTCTCTCTCTCTCTCTCTCTCTCTCTCTCCATGTTTGTTTCCTTGAAAAATGCTCTGTGATGTCTGAAAGTGATTGACAGCATTTAGTTGCATCAGTTTAATATCACGCAGACGCGGCAGACGGACGTGTTAAGACAGAAGGGAGGGTGGCGTGGGTTTTCAGCGTCTGGCTTACTGCCAATCTAGACCACCTGTCTGAGCTCAGCCTGGCTGCTCTATTGTTAAACCACACCAGCTAGGTTAAGTTGCAGTCCTATATAAAGAGTGACAGACATCTTAAGTAGAGACATGGGACTCAGACAGGGATTTTTATAGGAGTACTGGTCCCTCTCACTCTCTCTGTCTGTCTGTCTTCTCTACAGCCTCCACAGCTCAAGGTTTCCATTACGTAACCAAAAGTCTTTGGTTGCCTTTAATGAAATCAGGTCCAAATTGGATTAAGTGTGTATACTGCCGCATTGGTATCGTTTGTGTTCTGGACAGCCATCACCCTGCAGAAGCTTTATAGTAAAAATTCCCAGAGTGAATGTGAAGGCAGCTTTTGGTTATAAATACTTTCTGAACCCAATAAGTCATGTAAACACAGTCATGTTTAAATTTAAAGCTACAGCTTGCAAACACAAGCCTGTTAATACTAGTTTACAGCTGAAATGAAATTTCAATATTTTTTGTTTTTACTGTTTGCTGGTAAAAATGACAGTTCATTACAGTCAGTTCCTCCTTAATAAATGTATTTATTCTCTTTATTTATTCAGAGAATAAGAAGTCAGATTTGACTTGGCGTCTGTATTCTTACAGCTTACAATCAATATGAACTTATTTTACCTCTGTGATGTGACCCATGCGTGTTAGCCAATTACAAAGCTCATTATTTAAATGTAAATGTTATATTATGAACTTCTGTAACTGCTTTAAATGTGAATGAGTGTTTAGGTTTGTATTTTTGAGCTCACTGACACCACGGCTTTGTGTTCACCTGACTAATGATCTGATATACAGGTGAGCAAAGGGTTAAAGGTCAGGATAATATCGAACTAACTGAGCTAACTGAACTGAGAATTAACTCAAACAGACAGAGAAGCAATAAGAAATTAGCTGCAGTGTATTTGCAGGCCAAAAGATTATTGTAAATGTCTGGAGAAAAGTTATCCTTAGGGAGAGATGTTGAAAATGCATTCATTTATTCTTTAGTCCAGGGTCAGATAGCGTTTACTGATCAGTGTCTCTGCTCTCTGTAATCTCCCAGAAGACTCGCAGGCAAACCGTTAAAAACTGGATCTGATTTAGCAAACGTTGAAAACATGGCATCAAAGCCGAGCCTTTTTTCTTAAAAAAAATGTGCCTGTTTTTATTCATCAGAGCACATTATTCTTAAGAAAAAAATCATGTTTGTTTTCATAATCCTTCATTAAAATGTAATAACTTTTTGTGCCTCTGAAATGAAAATAATGTTAACCAGAAATATTGTATCCTAACATTTCTGTATCCAATCAAATCCTGCAGAAATAAAACAAGTACCTCCTTACGTTTTTTTTCCACTTAATATTCAGTCCAAATTATGTCCGGTAAACACATTGTAAAAACTTGCTTAATGTTGTCTTAATGTTCTGACTATCAGAATACTGTAAATAATCAATAATGTCTCTATAATAATAGTATTGGCAGGTGTTCAGTCTCTATGAATATGAAGATATTTGTAAGAGATTTGTTTAATGCTTTATCTCTTATAATTCTAATCTTTTATCTTTAGTTATATAAACTGAAAAGGACTTCTGTTGTTTGTTATCTGTGCTATAGAAGTACATTTTTATTCTATTTTGTTATTGTAATGAGCATCAGTAATTCTCAATACGACGTGCTTAATCTTTCAAGCTTAAATTTAATATTCTTCAAATTTTCTGTAAACAATTCTCCATTTTGTATATTGACTCCGTGCTTTTGCATTGTCACTGTTTTGTAGCGATGATTATTTCAGCACTGTTTATTGGCTCAGGCTGATGAATGACCCAGAATCGGGTTCTGCCTGTGCTGTTTTGGCTGCTGTTGGCTGCTCGGCACATGGGCCGCTGGCTCCTCGCTGGCCTCTCAGAGCCAAGTGCTCCGCACTGGCAGAGGCTGCTGGGAGAGTTTATCAGGACCATGTGCTCCATCTGGAGCTGTTTAGCTTTAGCAGAGACAGAGAAAAAAAGGAAGTTAGCTTGTGTACTAGAAACACAGTAAACCAGCAACAGAATAAATGAAAAATGGTTGACTTGACTGGAAAACAAGACTATTCTTTATCGTTCATTGCATTTGCTGTCTTTTTTTAACCCCAGTCATTGAGGCATTGTAAGAATTGTTTAAATATAAAAGGACCATGGGGCTATATTTCTAACAGCAAAACATTAGAGTAAATGTATGACCTTATTTCTTTTCCTCTGATAATACCGAAAAATGATTGGGTTACCTCGATTCAAATCCAGAATTTGTTGTCCATAAGAGAATTGTATTTATTTATGACATGCTTTTATCTGCAGATTATTTTTTATGTTTAGATTGATTGATGAAGCTTATAGCACAGAGCATCTGGATGTGACCAAAGATGGATTTACTGATTACAGAATGTGTACTGAGCAGACTGGAGCAAGTAAACTACATTAGAGATTACAGTCAATCTCCAGTGCTTGTTTAGCTCTGAAAACACAAATCAAATAGACGGCGTACTACACAAACAGAGGAGCAGTGCGACGTATGCTGAGCATAATAGAGCTGTGTTCTGTAGCCACAACATAGTGTGCTCATTACATCATAGTGTGCTCATTACATCGTACTATGAGGTAATACCATGATTATGACATACAGTATACTTATGATGTCAATACTAGATAAGGACATCTTTATCAGTGAAGTAACTCTTAAGAACTAGTCCAAGTTACAGGTTTTAGCTACAAAAATGTTGCATAGCAAATTGAAAGAAAACTGTACTGTTAAAATGAATATGTATTGTAGTGTGCAATAGACACATGCAGACTATAAAAGACCACTTCAGTATACTCTTAAATACTATTAAAGTCATTACATGACATGTTTTAAATGGTTTTGATGCAAACAAAATTGGCTGTTTTGTTTGGGTGCATCACACTTGTAGTAATTCCTATTAAACTGTGTTACATTAAATGTGCAAATAAGCGCAAATTATTTAGATGACTGTTGTTACGATTATTACCAGCATACCAGTTTTCACATTGGTTGGCTCTTTAAAGACTGCAGTTCTTGTTATCCTAAAGTTGCCTTAGTATATGTGCGTGTGATGGAAAACAAGAAGGGTCTCTCTTCCCTGGTGATACTCCAAAATATCTGCCCCTGGGGTCTATCAGTGCCTGCCCTCTCCTCACAGCTTCATCTGTCTCACTCCTGCAACCATTCATCTCTCTCTCCCTCCCTGTGAGTCTCTCCTCTCCTCCTCTCTGCTCCACTCATCTGATACGGAGAGGGCCAGAGCTGCTGCTGAGATTAGGAGTGTCTCCAGCCGTTGTGGAATGCTTTGATGCTCTGGGAGCTTGGGGGAGGTGCTGACACCAAAGGAGGCGTCCAGTTTACTTTTGCGGCCGCCTATGCGCTTTTGTTTGCTCCTCCTGTTCGGCGATTTGGTGCCGTGTTAGAAGAATGTCAGCACTTGTTTAAAGTGATTGCAAATACACTGGAGAGTTTCGAAGCACTCGCTAAATGCCTGGAGCTTGCGGTACCGGTGTTGATTTATCACCTTGCTGGGCTCTCATGGCTGCGGAGAGAGATCATGTTACTGAAAATTTCATACCACACCAGCAGAGATCACAGAACATGGCTGGTCATTCACAATGAGGCCACAGGCTGTTAATAGCTGTGCAGGTGATGCAGTTTGGGATGTTTAATGTTTGTTTATGCAGGAAAGCCAGCTTAGCTTAACGTATTAAACTTCATGCATGCAACCCATATACATACACATACGCTGTTCTGTGGTCTTTCAACTTCAGCTTCAACAACTGTTGCTTGTACAGCAAGGTAACACAAAGGTTACTAAAGCATTCGGTCACTGCCCTCCATCTTCTGTCCTAACCTCCAATAAGCCACTGAGATCCAGCTGCTGTTTCTTTTCCTTTCCGGTGGGTCATTCCAGCTCCTCACTCCTGCTGCTTTCCTGAAAACTAATCAATGATCGAAGAGCCCCACAAGTAACATCATAGCGGGCTGTTCTTTGAAGGGTGAGGCAGAAGGATTAGAGGAGGATAAATCGGGACATCCTGCCATAATCCCTTGCTCCGTGCCTACCCAGCAGGTGCTAGGCCCCTCTGTTTTTTTCTTTTCTTCCCCTCATTGCCCTTTCTTCACTTTTTACACTTTCTCTCTCTCTCTCTCTCTCACTGTCTCTCTCTCACTGTCTCTAGATCTTGGCCAGCTGGACCGATTTCCTGAAAGCCTAATTCACTCTTCTTTTGTCCATCTATTCTAAGCACACTATTACACACAGGTGGAGGGGAGAGAGAGGAAAAAGCTGGAGGCAGATGCATTTAAACTCTATGGAGTCAAAAATTGTTGTGTTATACCAAATAAAATGATTGCAGTCAACTAATAAATTTAGATTTATACAATTAAGTATAAATTATACAAATTAGTAAAATAAGGTTTGCAAATTTTGAAACATTTACAACATTTTGGTTTTTAATAAGGTCGGACATCCTAAAATGCTTAACATGCTAAAATAGTGAGGATATGCTTGTGTTTTTAAAATTAAGTTCACCTTTTACCTGCAGTTGTGTTTGTTACAAAAATATGTTAGTCAATTTTCTTTTATTTGTAGATTTCATTTTTACTTGCGAGTTCATTTTTTATGAAACTTTACATTTCTTTGTAGATCATAATTTATTTGGTTTTATGCAACGATTCTGACACCATAAAACTGGAGGCAGCTTTGGAGAAAGTTACATCAAAACAGATATAACGAAACTAGAGTCAGAAACATTTGCAGACAGACTTTGTACTTGGGTGCATTGACACTAGAGGCAAAAGCTTTAAGATGTCTTCTAGCCGTCTCTTTATATCAGCCTGATCTCTGACTGGTTACATCCAGTTTGTGCCTTTTATACTTGACCTGAGTCACTCTTCAATTTTTTGGCTCTCATTTAATGAATGGTAACAGGAGCAGAGCCAGAGTTCCTGAAGTGACCTTACTCTGTTGTGGTATTTATCAGCTGTAAATTATGCATGAGCCTCTTGTTAAAACACCAGCATTGTAAGGGAGCCCATATCTGTCCCATTAAGGAGTGCATGGGCTTGCAGTAGACCAGCAGTACCAGAATGCCTGGATTGGTCAATCTCATGGCTCCTTTTTACCCATCCTGTCTGGTAGGATGTGGTTGGATCCCATGTGCACTCCCCAACACTCATGTTGCAATTTACAGACTCTTTCTTGGAGAAATACTGAAGGTATGAAATTTACCCTTCTTCCTTGACACAGGAAGTTTGATAGCTTAAAGTGCACTTCATTTAGAGCCATTATGTAATACTTACTAACCATGTGACGTTTGGTAATAGATATGTGTTATGTTGTAAAGTTGCTCTGTTTACAAATTATGCTATGTCATGCAGTCTATCCCACAATGCACCTCTATATCTATGGTACTAGATATGCTCATGCTAAACAGTTGGCCATTATGCCCTGTAATGAGGAACGGATAGGATAAATAGTTCAATAAAAGCAAAGAGTCTAGACTGACTCTATGAACCGTGACATCCCTGGTTGTTTTACTGGAACCTTTATTCGCACAGCTGCAGCAGAATTGCACTTTTTGTTAGCTGTGCCAACACATTTAAAAGAAGCAGTTCTCCGTTTCTAATAATATTTGGGTTTGTAATGATAACCATGGTGAGGTAAAAGAAATTATTTTCTTTATTTTTTTTGCAAAATATAAATCCTCCCCTGGACGATCTATATGAGGTTAAACCTCTGCCCAAAACACTTTAGCAATCAATAAATAATGGAACAGCTGGTTGGCTCCTAAGTACTTAGTATTTTAAGAAGCAATTTTTTAAGGGCCATTTTTTTCCATTTGTGTTTGTTGGCTGAAGTCTCCACTCAGCTGTCAGTAGTTCCTCTAGCAATCTATGTTGCAATCAACTTTCTGCCTGTGTAATATCCACTAATTAATGTTAGTATTTGGGTGTGGATCTACAACCCCATTCAAAAAGATGATGCAGGTTTAGAAGCTGCTTATATGTCATTTTGAAATCATGTATCCACATTTTTCTTGTCTGTGAGGATTTCAATCTTCTCATGCCTGCCTTATTCCAGAATGTATTACATTAAAGAAATAGTTCATCAAAAAAAAGAAAATTGTCTTCATTTATTCACCCACGTTGTTCCAAATCCAGCACTTTTCCAAACTGAGTGTTTTGAAGAACTGCCCTGGTCACTGTTTTCCATATAATTACAATTACAATTGGCAACTAAGGCTTTGAAACTTCCAAAATCACCATGGCAGTTTCATAAAAGCAGTAAACATGACTTATGTGATATGTCCTTTGAAGCCACATGATAGCTTTGTGTGAGGTTATTCACTTGCTAATGTTTCCCTATAGTGAGCGGATAATTGTGGTGAATAGATTATTGGAATCCATATAATATTCTGACAATGTTTTGCTAACCGCAGAAGTAATGCAAAATTTTACATGCCACAAAATGCCAGTGAACAGAACTTGAAGCATAGCATCAGTATGCTGATTAATAGTATCAATAAAGCAATAGTAGTGTCATTATTTATGTATTTACTTAATTATGATTTTATATACATCATAAAACTTAACTGTCTTTAAACATGTCGTTATGATGGTTGTACTTTATGATGGTTGTACTTTGACTTACTGCTTATGAGGCCCCTATAAAAGACAATTCTGCTTGTGCTGGAGTAACCCTAGTAAATTTTTATAGTAAAATAAAATGTAAATGTTTCGTCATTGCATAATTATCACACTGTGCAATTTGATTTTGTCTGTCCAGACTGTCCCTTTTAGTAAAATATTTTCCACCAGTAAATTCCACACAATGCTGAAGTTTTTCCTTTTTTGTGGCATAATGAAGGTGTTGTTTCATCAGTCACAGTCATGAGAGATGTGGAAAAGAAAGAGACAGTTTGTCTCCCAGGCGAGAATTGATTAGCGATGCCGTTGCAGCTTCGTCAAAGCGTTGCCGGAGGTTGGCGAGACGTCTCAGGAATAGGCCTCTGATTGAATATGAGATTAATTTGTACAGGAGTGAATGATGTTTGTCTTCTTACCCTCAACCACCCCCTCATCATTCTGTGCGGGAGAACATGTTTGGCAGCAAACATCAGGCAAGACAGAGGGGAGTAAATGTGGGTAAAATGATGAAATGCAGCTGAAATGAAAAGTGCGGTATGCGTGTCTCTTCTGGCAGTTCGCGGAGGGTGGAAGAGTTATTAAGACATAAGGTTTCGTACTGTTTTTAGTATTCTGTGCCGTTAGCCTTCCCGGGGAGAGAGTTGAACTGGAATGCAGAGTCAGTGACTAGCATGTCTCGAAAGGATAAAGCTGTAGTGAGTGTGACAGATGAATGTGTGTGAAGGATACTGGCCTTGACAGTTGGCAATTTGATGTATCCTTAGTACTATTTATCAGTAGTCAGCTGCTGTCGAGGGTTTGACGTGTGTAATGTAGATCTTCATTCCTTTCCATTGCCCTGTTGCGAATCAACACTTGGGAATTGAATTGGACCACATCTCAAAGGCGTTGCTGGGCTGCCCCAAGTGTCTGCTAGCATAGTTTCAGCCTCTTCAGGTCATTTCTCTCTAAGAACGTTTGGATGACTGTCAGACATAACAGCTCTTGTGTGCTAATCGGATCAAAAACGTGTGTGAATGAGATCCAGATTGACTGAATTAGTCATGGCAACAGCAAGGCCCAGAGTGAAGTTGAACCATCACAACAGCAAATGCATTAAGAGGAATTTATTGCTTTGGGCAACGTTATCTGAGCCCCAGTGCCAAGTGGGGATTTTCAGGAGAGAAAAAAAGCTTTTATAATGTATCCATAAAAACTCTGTTAGCTTGTAGAAAGCAAGTATATTAAACACCTATTGTTTCCATTCTCTTTCAGACCCAGGCTGCATGCACAGAGGAAGTTTGCACAGTCTCAACCCAACTCTCCCAGCACCACACCAGTGAAGATGGCTGACCCCTCTCTGCCTACACCGCTCACACATATCACATTCCTCTCCAGGCGCAAACCCAAGACGGAGGACTTCCTCACGTTCATATGCCTCCGAGGTACTGTCTCATCTTTTAGTGCTTGTCTTATTTTACCTATGGTCAACGTACCTTACCCTAACACCTTTGGTCTGCAGCTCACCCAGTGGCCTGCTGAATAAGCTGACCAGTAGCACCGGTGTCTGATAACATGGCAGAAGTAGAGGTGGCCTTTCATAGAACCTGAACTTTTGGTGCACTTGCTGTGCAAACAGAAAAACTTTGACTCTCAAAGTTATCACACCAACCTTTTAATGTTTTGTTATCAGAATGACGTATCCTACATACACAGACAAATACACACCCTTGCTACTCTCTGTGAACTAGGCTAGGCCTTTCACACAATGGATTGTAGGGAACCTGCTTTCAAAATCAGTAACAGTGTTACAATAGAGTAAAACAAATATGTAAAGGCACAACTGATCATGTTGAAAGCTTCATCTTAACGTGAAACCTTTTGGCCAGAACTCTGTTTGCTTATAGAACTCTGTAGGAAGCTCTGTGCCCATCATTTACAAAATTCCCCACCCCATGCATGTTAACTGACATATTTTGGATAACTGTATGATGCTTTCAGCTGTCAATAAGTCTAGTTTTCTCAGCTGTGTTTAACACATTTTACCATGTTTCAGTTCATCTCTATGGATATTTCCTGGGTGAAAACATAAAATACAAAAAGAGGTTCATAGGCCTGTTCATAGCTTTTTCTATAGACTTCATATGAAGCCCTTTTTATTTTACAATTTTTATAATTCTATGTTTGACTATTTACATTATTTTACTGGTTTCAGAAAAGCCATTTGGAGATTTTTGGCTTCCTTAAAAATCAACAATAAGGTTTCATGCATGTCCTGAGATGTATAAAACCAGAATGATTTGTGGAAGCAGAGTATTCTTTTATGCACTGTTCAAAAACTTTAGAACAAAGATTCTTGGATTTTAAATTTATTCCCTGGCTGGAGTTTTCACAATATAATACCTTGCGGGAGAGAGTTTTGACTGCCTGACTTCAGTATAAACTTTCCTTCCTCACCAGAATTTCAGAAAAGCAGTCCAGAAAGATCCAGAACAAATGTGCTTTCCGAAAACAAAGACGGCCATTATGACAAAATGTAGTTTCTGTGAACCACTTATTGCCTCTATGAAAATGGATTAAAAGTGGGATGAAGGCAGACACATGCTTGTACTTTACTCTTCACGTTTATGGTGTAAGTGATGGATCATCTGAAAGGTTAGCTGGTTGTATCAGTTTCGTTATGCCCCTCTGTGTAATCAGGGCAAGTGGTTTTTCTCTGACTTGGCTGAACCTAGACTTGACCTGGTGTGTGAGGTCAGGGAGAAGCCAAATGTATGCTGTCCATGTCAGCCTCAACTTTCATTGACTTTTTTTAGCAGCGTTTTGCCAGCGTGGCAATTAAATGTTGGGGCTTACCCCTTCTGAGTTTAAGCCAGGGCCTTCGTGTGTGGAGAACACAATGTTGTCAAATTTGCATTAAATACACAGGTGTTTTGAGAAGTGTGCATGTGTGTGTGTCTGTGTGTGTGGCTTTATTCTTCAAAGAGACTCTGATATTCAATATCTTCCAGAGGGCTCTTTATTTTGGCATGTCTGTTCTAGCCATCAGGAAAGGAGGTTGGTGAATGGAGAGTGTTGATCTTTTTGAGGGGGTTGGCAGTGGAGAGACAACGGGGAAATACAAAATCAATTAATTTTGGGTAAATATAGCCTGGGTCAAATGGCTAGTCATGCGATAACTCGGTTATGGCTGACCGCCAATGGGATGCCATTCTTATCTGACAAAGTATTTAACCACTGTGTGTGACTGTGGAGTAGAATGCTGGGTGTGATCAATGCGACTATAATATCTCTGGCAGTCTTCTCAATAAAAAAAGTTTATTTCTTTGTTCCTGTCTTGAACCAACTGTAATCTCCAGGGCTCCGCCTTCTGAGATCTCAACAGCATAATTAAGAATGTTTTTTTTTTAAACATTTTTTAACATCCGTATTGCGCTTGCATGTTCTGATGCAATATAAAGTAACATTCTCTAGAGACGATGCAGGAATTACACTGCGACATAAGGCTGTTTTTCACGGTGCATGCCGCTGTGAATCTGTGTTCTGATGAGTGTTTAAATGTGTGGTGAAATCAGTGTATGTGTCTTGGAGAAATTTCAGGGCGAAATGTTACACAGACACAAAAACATTTGGACCTGTTTTTTTGTAACCTGTCAGTCAATTTTATGTAGTTTGGTTTTTAATATGTGTGACCTGATTTAGTTTTGTTTGTTAGCGATGATAAAAGTAATTAATAAATTTGTGCTTCTCCATACCTCTCTCCATACACATTAACCAGAACAGAAGTGATCACTGAAACCACATTTATGAAATCCTGTGTATTTCCCACATACACGCCTCATAAAGTAAACTCGGCTAAGTGAGATAATGGTGAATGAATAACTTGCTCTGGTACCACTGTTACACATAACAGATCATTGGAACTGTAACTTTTTATGTTGTATGAGTCACTTTGTGTCCTGGCAAGTGACTTCTGCCTTTCCAATGTAGCATTTCTCAGATATCGTTAATTGCCCCAAACTCTCCGAGTTTCTGGCAATCCTCATGAGTGAATTCTCACCATAGCCGTGCGTGTTGCACAGTGCTACGAAAGAACAAAGATTTCTGATTTCAATTCAATTAAGTACACTGACGTGTGGTGCGTGGCTGTGGGCCGGCAGGCTGATTAAATTCTACCAGCGACTCCTCAAGCAGAGGCCAAACCAGGTTAATGGATTTGCAGACATTCAGGAATGTAAATTAGAGTAGATATAATCCATAATCCTCTCGTATACTTGCCGCAGCCCAGAGACAATGTTTTTGAATTCACCGCCCCCTTTCTGTACGCCGGCCTGTGTTGTGCTGTGATGGCCATATGCTGTCAGATAGAGGGATATAGTGTTCAATCAGCCTCACTTAAAATAACAAGATCCCCACAGGTAAAATTTTCATTTACTCACCTTTACTTACGTTTCAAAGCGGTGGGACTTGAAGTAGATCTCAAATCTCGTTAGTTTGAACACAAAATTCAAAATTAGATTTGTACTATGGTGAGATGCAAGTGTTGCTTTAATTGAGTGCAAAATACTCATGCTTCATTCTTTTTAACCATATGTCTGCTCGGAACAGTTCGCACGGCAACTACCCATCCAATCAGAGTGAGCACTGCTGTTTGGCTAGTTTTGATTGGTTCTCCCGTAGTTTCAATTTTAACTTCCTTTGGCTCATAAAACAGGACAAATGAGGAATACCCAAAGTAGAACTTTGCTTGTAATTATGTCTGTGCTTGAATTAAAATGACAATTGTAATGGACGCCTTCATCCTTAATTATGATTTGTGTCAGCCTGTGAAGAATATGAGAGCTCACATAATTGGGCATTGGGGAAAGTCTGGTTTTATTTTCATTCTCTCTGGGAGATGATGGATATAGATTCAGCTTCAGAGAAAGAAGCTGAGAGGGGCAGAAGGCAGGAGAGATGGTGCATGATTTTGATCATAAATCCAGTTTGTACTAGCCTGACGCTATTGCCTGTGAACTGTAGCTGTGCTGCTCCCTACCCAGCAGTCCCTGGGGCAATTTTGTAAACAAGCCTTGGAGAGCCCAAACCAGGGAGGCATCTGAAACTGATTATTAGACTACAGCACCCTGTAAAGTCTGCAAAGTACAGACATTTTGGTTAAAAAAAAAGATCACCTTCTATTCCAGTTTCCATCCCCCATACTTGACCCCTGCTGACCTTCAGGTCTGTGAGTAATTGGCTCTTTGACCTTTTCCTGCCACAGTATGAGAGTGCTAGATAATGATAATGGTAGCTATTTTCTTAATTAGCTGAGCTGACATTAAGTGACAGATTTTGTATGTTTGTTCGTGTAGACCTTTGCCCACTCCAGGGTTGTGAATTTGGATGATAAGCAGACCCTGTCAGACTGTTTTGGCTGGGTCAAACGATGTAAGGGTGGCTTTGTTTCACATGCTGTCTATCTAATTGACTCTAAAAAAACACCCTTAACCATGTCTAATGTCTCTCCTGTGTCTTTGAATGAGTATTGGCAAATAAATTTAATTGTGAATTCTGTCTTTTTATTAGATGAGAAACGGACAGCACTGGCCTCTGTAATCTGCTGTTTGTTTCTTAAGATATCTTTAAACCTCAGCCAGCCATGCTGCAGCTTTGAACCTCACAATTTGACCCCAGTGTGACCCTAAAACTCATTCACTGACTTATTACTCTTCCCAACCTCTGACAGCAAGTTTAGAAATGTTCTTAAATAAGAATGTCTTTCACAGCTGTGGAGAGTAGAAACTGGTGATAAAGCATGTTGGCAGTGTTTCAGGCCTTTTAGGCAGTCATGTCATTTAATCACATCTCATTAAGATTTGTATTTCATTCAGTCATGTTATGTGTTCCTAAAACAGTCAGACTGTCTCAGTAGCTATTACAAATGGTGTCACATGGACCGTAAGTATTAATGTGGCATGTCAAATGCTGCATGTGGGCCTGCGGTGACATCACCGCCAGAGCTTCATGTTAATGGAGATCTAATGAGAGCACATTTGCAGGGTCTGCAGCCTGGGTTACAGGGATTTGACACGCATATCTTGTGCTGTGTGTATGAGTAAATATTCACATCTGTAACGTAGGTTGGTGTGTCATTGGCTTCAAGTCTTGTTACACTGGCTTGTTGCTTTTTTTTAAACGGTGGCAGTCACCAGCAGTATGATAGGACAGAAGTGTTTAATAAATACATTTATATGTGCTCAATTGTAATTTTTTTAATGCTGTCTAGCTACTATTGTGTAAACACTGTCACATAATAAGCAGTTCTTTCGCTGTCTTCCTGTAGCTCATTTTGTACTTTGCGTAGCATTGCGTTAACAGCATAAAGATTGTGGGTTCGATTCCCAGGAAGCACATGATAACTGATAAACTGTATACCTTGAATGTACTGTAAACTTAGGATAAAAGTGCCTGCCAAATGCATAAATGTAATATATAGTTCATTAGGTTTTCAGCAACAATATTGTAGCTCCTTAATTCAGAATTCAGTGCAGTTCTTTCGAGTGAGGCTCATCTAATCAGATTTTAGTTCCAGCTCTATTTAAATTAAGAACTTGAAACTCAGTAGTTCCGTGATCTTCCTTTTATATGTTTGCTCAGACACCATGTTCATCACAATAGCGGCGCTCTCAACCTCCGAGTAATCCTCCTGTGGCGGCTTTGCTTGAGCCGAGAGCAGTGGTTTAGTGTATTATGGGGTTCTTCACATGAGGTTGTAATCTTGCAGTATGTTGCGGGTTATCAGCTGGAGTGTTTTAAAGCAAAGCCTCCCTTAAAGAGATCCAGCACGTCAGTCAGGCACACAATCTGTTGTGGTGACAAATCTCCACTCAGCACTCAGATAGTAGAAGACTGTAATGTCCTCTGGCTCCTGAGGAGCAATCCAACAGCAGGGCCGATACCTAATCTCACCCAGAGTTTGGAAGCCGCTGATTTTGAGAGGATTTCGGTGGCAATAGAAACACAGATTACAGAGTTGTGGCTGTTTATCCCATTTTGCTTCCTACATTAAATGTGCAGGTTCTGTGGATTCATTTAAAAACATCTCTCTCTCTCTGTCTCTCAGGCTCGCCGGCATTGCCCAGTAGCATGGCCTGCTTTGGGAGTTCTCAGGATGAGGAAGATCTGGATGATGAAGAGGAGATTGAAGAAGAGAAACCACCCAGTGTGGCGTCCACGTCATGCCAGTCTACACCCAAGAAGGGCAAACTGACTGGCAAGATCAATGGATTCGGTAAGAACTATAATTTTAGGCGAAGGGTGACTGCTTTGGGAAGCTAAAGTTAAAGGTTTTAATGTTTTTGGTCACTAAATATTTCCTTTATATCAATTTGTGTTTATCAAAATAGTTTTGATAAATTATTATTATTTTACAGCATGTAAAATAGTAATGATAAAAATGGAGTAAGTTTGTACAAACTTTTCTATATACAATAAATCCAACATAAATCACATTTAAGAGAACACACTTAATAGACTCTGTTAATTGGTCAAACAGCCAATAATGCTAGACGTTCATTTAAGCCAGCTGATTGGCTGGGCTGATATAATGTTCTGTCATAAGTCCATTTCATTATGTTGGTGTGTGGAAGCTGCATGTATAAAGAGAGACAGAGAGCTGCTTTCCGGGTAGAGATGGGAATCTTTCGTCTCTCCACTCCAATTATCACTTTAGTGGGAAAGGCAGTAACAAGGTGTTTATGCATTCAACCCACAGCTGTGCAGAGTAACGGCGGCCGACACGTCCCTGTATGCCACACTCACACACACTCCAGACAAATGACAGGACGACAGCCTTATATAAAATTTTAAGAACTTGGTATATGCCCTGTGTGTTTGAATAGGGGAGCAGTAAAGTATCGTGGAAGAATATTTGTTAATGAAAGGTGTAAAAAAACAACAGTCTGTCAGTGGTAATTAAAAGCTGAGGGGGGCATGCAATATAGCTTCTGTGCTGTCAGTGATGAGATTTTCATTGTGAAATGTCTTTTAACGGCACTCAAAGGAATACACTGGAATCTTTCGCTGCGGGTCCCTGGCTTTCTCTCAGTTTATCTCTGAGGCCCCTTGACATCTAGGCTAAATCTTGATTCATATACTGTTCGTTCTATATAGTATGCCAGATTAGGAATCATGCCTCTGTCATAATATGTTGAAAATAGTACATCAATGGTTTCCAGATGACATTTTTAGTGGATTTCCATGCATGCTTTATGGATAGTATTACCCACAATCATTTGCACTACACAAGATAATTGATTTGCAGTGGTTTTGTGGTGTGGTATCAAGATGCCTGTGTTGTTAAGAATGTTACATTTCAATGTAAAAGCATAAAAGAGTAGCCACAGTAAATTTTAAGATGATCGTTTCTGGTACGGTATATTGCCCACTCCAAGCGGGCAATCCAAGCTATTCTGATCATACTACATAACTCCATCACTGGTGTAGTAGTACTTTCCATACTTGGAAGTATGCAAATTAGGGTTCAGCCGTATACCCATTACCCATTTCTGTGACGCGCCAGGCAGTCCTGTATAAAAACAGAGCCAGATTCAGAGTTTTCCCTCTAGGTTTACACTTCACCAGAAACATATGATCTTTACAAGCAGATCGCAACTGTCTAGTCTAGCCGTCTATTCTTGTTCACTCAGCTCTGCATTAATTAGCTCCGTTTATTTCCCAGCCGGTGCTCAGTCACCTTTAATTGATCTGGATTTATCCAGGTTGGCTTGGATTCTGGAATGTGTTGCTTGTTCTTTTGAGTCTCGGGTCTTGTATATCTTGTGGTCTTTTGTATGTAAGACCAGAAAAATTCTCTTATAAAGTGTGCAAATGTGAATGCCTGGCAAACGCATTTTGACATGCAGCTCTGCCTTATACATCGCAGTAAGAAACCTCAAATGGGTGATCATATTACTTTCACCCTTTCACCGGATGTGTTGTTATTGATGTAGCTAACTATAAAGATATCAACAGCTCAACTAACTTTAACTTGCCTGCTCTGCAAAATCCAGTTTAACTACCTGATCAAAAAGAGATAACTGACCATAGACTGTAGAATGCAACACATACTTTCATTACATCATGCTTTGAGTACTTGCATGTGTTTTGGATCATAAATCTAACATGGGATCCTAAACCTTAAAACACTCTTGTTCCAACTCTGTCTCTCTTTCTGTTTGTCTGTCTGTCTCTCTCTCTTTCTCTCTCTCTGTCTGTCTTACACTGTCTCTCTCTCTTGCCGTCTTTCAGGGAGAGAAACTACAGTGCTCAGCTTTCATTCGCTCAACCTCAGTAACCCAGAGGCGTGTTTACATTTCTAAATTAAACACCTTTTATTGATTTCAGCTGTCGGTAGCAGTTTCGAGCGCTCTTCTTACAGCGCGAAAGCCCGTACGTTTCCCCCTCACTCCTGCGCTGGTGCCTGTTGATATTCGAACACAGTAAAAATAAAGTGTGTGGTCGTAAATACAGAGAGCAGTTTTAAAATGTCTTAATTAGAGCTATTCAGCCACCTGATAATGGACAGGCACTTAGGCACTACGAGGATTGTGCTAAACTTTTACTGCATTATCTCTAGAGAAGGTTAATGTGCTTTTGTAAACTCACATTTCTTATTCGGGATATGACAGCTTAAACTTAGACGGGTGCAAGTATTGGTATTTGTCTGTACTCGCTTTGACTTGCTAACTTGTCTTCAAAAACTCTGCTTTTTTTCCTCAACAAAATTGCTTTAAGGCTGTTCACACTGCACCCAAAACTGATTTGGTTTACAAATCTGATGTTTAGAACTGACTGTCTTGTACTGTCAAGACATTTTTCTCATAAAATAGCTGAGAGTAGCTGTCAGTGTGGGAAGGCAGACGGAAAACTGGAAGTTTTGGCTCTGCTCATGTCTGTCATGAGATCTCGTCACGGTTCTGAACTCGTGAGGCACATGAGGGAATGCAAGCGACAGAGACATTTAATGCATTCATGCATGTACTGCGTTCAAAACTGTTGACTTGCTCAATCATTACCTTTTACTGCATGATGACCGCTATTCATACTTATTCATTTTTTGCTGTATGAGGAAAGAGTGAGTGAAAATTATTATAACTGACAGCATTGCACACACATTTATGATGACAAACATGCCTTGCATAGAAAAAAGATTTAAAATCTGATGACACATTCCAAAAAATCTGATTTTAATCATATTTCAAACCACATATGGATGCAATTTGGATCATGTTTTGTAAACATCAGTTTTAATGTGTCAGCTAAACAGATGCAAGCTGAATGCAGAAAGACTGAATTTTGCTGCCTGTCTGAACAAAACCTAATAGTTTTTACTTTCTCTTGGCACATTTGCTGATTTTTAGGGTTTGTCTCTCTAGTGTATTATTCAGGCTTTCATCTCTTATGATTGTGAAGTATATCATCAGCACCCAAAGAGGAACTTAACATGTAACCTCAATAAACCTATTAGCCAGAACCTGCGATACACAAAGCTGAATGCCAGTTTGTCTGCAATGTACAAAAAGTACATACTGTGCTGGCAATGTTAAACTAAATAGTGCACTTTTAAGTATGAAGTAAGTCGTCTGTCCAAATGCATGAGATTGAGGGCACTAATATAAGGGCCCACTGTCATAGTGCACATGTCGAACATGCTTGTCCAGGGGAACAGTCAATAGAGTTTGCTCAGAAATTCTTGAATGCTTGACCGTGAGATGTCTTCGAAGTACTATTTTTGTGCATTTAATAAGCCATGTTTTCTTTTCCCCAGTGTTGAATGGTCACAAGGTACACAAGGAGAAAGAGCTCGCATCCAAATCCAGAGGCAGAGAGTCATCAGTGGGCAGACGGTGTGACGTGTTGAATGAAATCTCCCTTAAGCACACAGCAGCCATGGCCAGGAGCCACAACACCAATGGCCACAACTTCAGAAGAACCACACAGGAACTCCGCAAGCAGGTATGGACAGAGAGAATCAGAGTGTCACGGATAGAATAAGAGTTTTTAACCTCTGGAGCAAAGCGTCATAGGATGGCAGGCTTGTAGAAGATTGTGGTTTGCTGCTTGGGCACTTTGCACACTGACATCAGCTAATCAAAAGCAGGAATTTTAGAAAGAAACTTCAAACCCCTCTGCGGTTTTCCAACAATCAAACCTCTGTGTTTTCCAGCACTGATGAGCCCGTCATCTTTGAGTTCATTAAGTGAACAATGATCCTCAGAGACTGAGGAAAAGACTAGACAAATCACCTCAGCTCCTCAGAGTCTCTCTCTCTCTCTTTTTCTTTTCTGTTGACACACTAACTCGCTGTTAACTCATCTGTTTTGGGCCACAACCATTTTTTTTGGTTACAGAATTCTTGCACCCCGTGCGTGTGTGTGGTTCACATCGGAGGTGACATTTCACACACATTTGACAATTTTATGCATGTGTAAACTATTGCTTTGAAATTATACTTCATGAAATATTTAAATAGGAATACTTTTTAATTAATAAATACCTAAATGACATACAGATTGTATAAGTCTTCGGACATCACGTGTGGTCGTGACCCATAGCATGAGGACATCAGGTTGTAACTGTGAGCAGAATTTTAAACGTTTTTTAAACCACAATGACTGACTCAATATTAAACCCTCGAGTCAGATAAAATCACACCAACACCCATATAAACACATGACCACTCGTCTGCTGTACTCAAAACAATAAACAGCACTGAGAGATGGCACATGGTTCAGAATCAGACAGCTGTTGGTCTCTCTCCCTCTTCTCTCTCTCTCTCTCTCTCTCTCTCTCTCTCTCATGTGCTCTTTAAAAGCCAATTTGCAGAAGAGTGTTCATGTTCTGAAGAGCTGTGGTGCGAGCATGACCCAGTACACATGAGCTGAATGTTTATCACATTGACTTCTGCTGTTTCAGAGGGCTTGGCCAGAAAGTGTGTGTTTCCTGGTATATGTGGTTTACAAGGACACAAATGTATATAATGATTCCTCTGTCCTCATAAACCAAATGGTTTAAAAAACAAAATTTTTATTTTGATTAAAAATGCTAAGAGTTTTCTGTAGGGGTTTTGTTTAGGGGAAGGGAAGGTTAGGGGAAGTAGATATAAAGTTTGATTAGCTCAACATAAAAATCATTACACTTATGGAGAGTCCCAGTAACTCACGTGTGTGTGTGTGTGTGTGTGTGTGTGTGTGTGTGTGTGTGTGTGTGTGTGTGTGCATGTGGTATGGGCTGCAGATGTTCTTGGTTAAATCTTCCTGCCATGCTGCAGCTGGCCTATAGCAACACATGATGTCATTTCTCCTCCCTTGCTCTCACGTGCGACCAGAATCCACTTCAGAGGCTGGCCTTGTTCTGTCTGTGTGTGTTCTTTAGTGTTGTTTTGCTTTCCTTCCTGTTTCTGTCGATCTGGCTGTTGAACAGGTTTAATCTCATGTCTGGCCAGCCAGCCGTTAACTATTCCATCTTTCTGTCCTTTCTCCTTCTCTTTCTCTGCTGCCTCCCGTATTTCCCCGGGCTTGCTTCTTGTTTCTGTGGGTTTAAAGGGTTTGCCCACTGGGGCCAAGCCAGTGACCTGCATTCCTCGCCTACTGAGTTTCAGGCAGGCTAAATAATAGCTGGCAGCGTGCTCCACTGCTCTTGTTCAGCCTCAGGCAGTGTTCTGGAATCATTGAGCCCTCTTGTGGCCGCAGTGCTCATTGCAGGCGCAGACGAACGTGCGATTCCTGCCTTCCAGTTGCAGCACAAGCTCTACTCAGCATCCGCCACGCTCTGCCGTTTTGCTGACTGCGATTATCATTACAATCACATTCTGTGCTCTCAGAGCTGCGCAGATGGGGCGGGGCGTGCCGCAGATGACTGGCGCGTCACTTAAAAGGGGGCGGGTGTATTGATGGGGGCTTCAAAGACATGGTCACAGCTGACATCATGGTAAATTTGCTTACTTCACCTGCAGAGAGCATCCATCATGCCTGCCTCTGGGGCTGGAGTCTGTCTCTTTCTTTTATATTTTCCCTCCTGCTGCTTTTTCACCGCCGACAAGGGGAAAACGATTGATGAAAGAGGTCACATTTCACTCCCCTTATCTTTTAATAGCCTCTCTTTGTTGTTGGGCGGCACCTGATAGGAATACAATACAGCCAACTACTCGCCTCAAAGACACACAGCAATCTCCTCATTCGTGTACAAAGATCACTGGATGTAGTTTTCTCAAAACAGCCTCTCGTTAACAACATGAATAGTCCTTCAAAGAAATAGACTGGGGACATTTAAGAGTGTGTCAAAACAAAAATTAAAACAGTGTATTGAATTGGCAAGGTATGCCTTTTTACCTTGGAAGAAAACTCACTGACCAATAAGATTAAAGCTTTCAATATAAATTTAATAAATTTTTTTAAGAGTACCAGTGGAAGTTCAGGCTCACTTGAATTTGTAAAAACTGTGGTTCAACTTTGACTCAGTTTTGCTTGAGTAAAAAAAAACATTTTCATTGTATGAAAAAGAGCAGTGTTGATTTGTTTAGGAGATTAAGAACTCAAAATCAGCTTTAGAGTGACACGAGTGTGGGTAGATCCTGATTGGATGGATCTTTTATTGTTTGATATTGTAAGTCTTGCTATTTCAGTCAGTCTATGAAAAGCTTGAGTAGCTGAGGGAGTCACACTGCAGTCATTCACATCTTAATGCATTGTTTTCATTGAAGTCTTGTTGAGGCCTTTAAACCAGATGACAGGACTCATTCCTTTCATCCAATGAGATTTCTCAAAGGTCAGGACTCACCCCCCAATCCAGTGAGATTCCTCAAACCTCAGGATTTATCCCTCCACTCCAATGAGATTCCTAAATCATCGGGACTCATCCTTACCGTCCAATGAGATTCCTGAAACATCGGGACTCATCCTTACCGTCCAATGAGATTCCTAAAACATCAAAAAGTGGTGTTAATTTCATCTGCAGTTTTGGTCTTCTTCCAGTAAAAACTCTCTGGCGGCCTCTTCTTTTCTTAGCTATTTGAGAACACATAAGTAGGAAATCAAATCCTTTAAGCAATGCCAAAAAAACAGAGCCTAAGAAAATAATGTGAGGGGAGCAGTGAAGTCTGACTATGTTTGTAGGCTGGCATAGACTAATTGCCATGGTGGCTGTTAAACAGTGAGGGGCTGGGCTTAAACCAAACTGCATCTCCTCTGTTATGAAGTGTATTGGGGGCCTCTGTTCTGCTGGGAGCACGTCTCCATTTATTTTGGGGCATTAAAGCCAAATTTGAAAAACTTTTGTGTATTGCTGTGAATCGTGCTGTATAAAAGACTATGAACTGGTGCTTGGATGGGATTTTATGATTAAACTATATTTCTAAGGGGTTTGTATTGCATCTGTTGGCACTGAATGAAAACAGTTTTCCTCTCTCTAATGCATTTGCCCTCCCTTTTCCTTCCCTGCTGTTTTCTTTTTTTTTTTTTTTTGTAGTTCTGTTGTGTCTGTGTTATTGTGTGAGTGATACATGTACTGACTATATAAGCATGCAAGTATATTTCTCAGGCTGATGGCCAGGGCATCTCAAAGGTCTTGTGCAGTAACAAAACTTATGTGAAAACTTATGTATTAATAATCTGGATTCCATGTATTTCTTGGAGGGTTTCTATATTTTGAGTAATATAAGTCATCAGAGACTGCTATTCATTAAATTACTGCGATCCCCTTTTATTTACATGAATATGCACACAGGAGGCATGGCCTGTAGAATCCCATTGTATTTGTGCTTCACTGAGAGTCTATGGCAGATACCTGTACTCCTGATTTAAATAGAGCAAAGATTGATGTTGATTGGATAAAGAGACTCAAAGTCATTTTGGGTCCCATCCAGATGATGTAAGGCTAGCATCATGAGTGTTATCCACATTGGAACCAGCAGAAGATTGTTTGTTGTACATAGGGCTTTCAATCAATGTATTTTTTAAACTCTGATTCTCTATATAATGACAGGGTGAGCTCTAAAATAGGACTTCATAACAAACAATAATTAAAACGGTGAACATAAGGTCAGCATAATCTTGTCTCAATCATTGTGAAAATGATTGTCAGTGACAATCTGAACAATATCATAACAAATCTTGTCTTTTTTTTCTCCACAGGTCCCAAAAGTAAATGGACTCACACGGGCATCATCAAAGTCAAAGGACTTCTGTCTGCCATCCAAAACTGTGAAGAACACAGCCACTATGACCAAGGGCCACATCATCTACACCAAAGCAAAACGAGAACTGGTGAAGATAGCCAAACTTAACCACAGCAAACAGGCTGGGTCTGCTGGCCTCCGTGCGTACCGCAACAACCATCATCATCATTCTCATCATTCAACCAGCAATGGCCACAGCCGGCCCCAGATCTCTCACTCAGGAAAAGCCCAAAGTATCAATGCAAAAACCCGAAAACAGGTGCTATTATCAAACGGGGTGCATAAGGTTACAAATGGGTGTGCCACTGCCCGGCTTAACGGCAGGATTAATGGACGCCACAGTGCAAGGGATGAGGAAGATGCCCGAAAGTTGCGACTGGGTCTGCGGAACTCCAAACGCAGGAGTGATATGGCCATCACAATTGTGGGATCTGAAACTGAGTGTGAGAAGGCAAAAACCAAACCACCTCTTTCTGACAGCAAGAAAGTGAAATTGCAAACTAGTCCTTTGGAAACGCGCAGCAAAAAGGCCCTGGGCCAGTTCAAGGCCTCCAGCAATGTTACTTTTGCACAAAATATCACTGAAATGGCTGCCTCCCCCACTCAGAAAACGGGTCCCATGCCTCCTCCTTCTCCCCCTGCTGCTCCAGGCTCTCCAGCCATGCCCCAGAATCCCGCAACTCCTGAGCCGGCACGTCAACGGCCCAGACGTGCCTCTGCTGGCAAGCTGATGTTCATCAGACAGTCACAGCAGAGGTTATATACTTACCCCGCCCTCAACCGGACCACATCCACTACCTCAGCCAGCAAGTCCTTTAAATCAGCAGAGTCCACAACCACGCCCCCACGGCTGCTGGAGAAGGATTGGGAAAGGAGCAGGGCCGGGTGGGCTGCCCTGGGGGAGGTGCCCATTTTTAGTCCCAGCTCCAGGGAGTTTCAGGACCCTTTGATGTACCTTGACTCAATTCGGGAACAGGCAGAGATGTGTGGACTATGCAGAGTGCTGCCGCCTCCTGACTGGAGGCCAGAGTGCAAACTAAACGATGACATGCGTTTTGTGACACAGGTGCAGCGCATCCACAAATTGGGTCGGCGCTGGGGCCCCAATGTTCAGAAACTGGCCTGCATTAAGAAACACCTCAAATCTCAGGGCATCTCAATGGATGAGCCGCCTCTTATAGGTGAGTCCTTTTAACCTGGCTGTACTGTAGTAGCTACTGTTGTTGGTAAGCAGGCCTAACCCGTGTCACGTAGAACAACAATTACATCTCTGTTTAAATGGATAGAAAAGATTAATCAAAATTATGCCATTGTTAATGCACCCTAAGTTATTCCAAACTTGTATGATTTTCCTGTTTCCAAAGACCACAAACTGAGATGTTGGGCAAAATGTCATGCTGCTTTTTCCATGCAATAAAGTATAAAACAAGCTGTCAAAGCTACTTGAGTGGAGTACCATTAATATTAACTTAGTAACTATTAATATTAAATATTAATACTAACTTTGTTCCAGTAGTTTGTGTGTTTGAAGCTTGATTGGCTAATCACCATTTACTTTCATTGTTTGGAAAAGAACAGCATCAACATTACGCTAAAACTTAATCTAAAGCAAAATCAGTTCCAACATTTCTGGAATGACATGATGGTGAATAAACATCAGATCTTTCTTTTCTGGGAGAACTATTTCATTAATTAAACATGATACATTTTAAAGCACCAAATGCTGTTTTGCCTAGACAACAATCGGATTGAATTGGAAGGCATTGCAGCAATCCCATATTGCCCGTGCATGTGTAAATATAATAAAATGTCAGTCTGCGCATGTTTATGTTTTCTGGAGTCAGTCGTAAAGGGGTGAGATAGATTGGTCTTTAACCTGACCAGTCCAGTGAGGGCAGCTCCCAAATGTCAGTTGCCAAATGTTTTGTCGATTGTCTCCCACCCGCCCATTCCACCAAAATTTCCCCAACACTGTTACAGGTTTATAAAGCATTTCGAGACGCTGCTTTGGGCTAGAAACCAGTGTGCAGTTAGGATATATGGGTGAGATAAATGTTTATTGAGCCTTGTAGAATGCTGCTGGCATGCTGCAATAATTCCTGCGAGAGTGTTAAACTCTGGTCATTGACCTTTGTTGGTGCTTGGTCTCTGTTCTACTGCTCAGTTTCTCCAGCAACACTTCAGCCATCATGTTTCAATAGACAAATAAAGATGCCACAACATATTCCACTCCCATATTTATGGAGTTAATGGGCTGTGAAATGTAATGAATTTCAATTTTGGAGCTGTCAATACTTATTCTGCAGCAGATGGTGCAGAGCTTCGCAGTTGCTGTGGTTTAGTTGAGTTATGTTCGAAACTGACAGGAAAATAGTACATTCACTGTTAAAGGTGTAATTTAAGACAATTATAAGTAAGGCATTTATAAGTTAATTTTCCTCATTTTCATGATTTTCACTGTGGTGGGTAATCAAAACGTTGTTTGACAGTGTTGGAAAAACCAGTTTGAAAGCATAGTTTTTTACACTTAAAATACGTTGATATTTATTGCTATGCAGTTTGTTCACTTAACATCATTTGCTCTTCCAGGTGGCTGTGAAGTAGATCTGGCTCGTTTTTCTGAGCTTGTCTGTGACATGGGCGGAATGCAGCAGGTGATGGATCTGAAAAAATGGAACCGGTTGGCCGACCTGCTTCACATTCCCAAATCAGCACAGGACCGTCTGGCCAAACTTCAGGAAGCTTACCTGCAGTACCTGCTTTCATATGACCTCCTCTCTGAAGAAGAGCATCAGCAACTGGAACAGGAGGTGCTGGCAGAAAAGGAGGCTGTGGAACGCAAGCGAGGGCCCCTGGAGGGTCACGTGGATATCTGCCAGCGGTCCATGGCTCTCCCCCGTTATGAGCCCAAGAACGGGCTCACCGGCCTCAACCACCGTAATGGCTTCCGCAACCACAGCAAAGAGCTGGACACCCAACAGCAGGCCGGCCGACGCAGACTGTTTGCTCAGGAAAAGAAAGGGAATAAAGTGGACAGTGAAGATGCAGATCAGGGGGAAGATGAAGGTGTTCTCAGCGACCAGCACAAATGTATATACAAGGTGAGGAATGATTATAAACCTTGTCAGCCTGGCTTATAAATATTAATTAGGTTACTGATGTGCTAAAAGGCAGGTTAGTGTTATCCATATTAGTACTACCTAGAGGCTTCTGCTTGGTCAATATTTGTCATTTGCATAGCTTTGTTTTTTCATTCTGCAGCCAAGCTTTCAAAATGTAATTAATATTCCCCAATTTTCCCCAAACTCAGAAGTTTTAAATGGGGGACATGTTCCTTTCAGTTACAATGAAAGCTAAGCCCCTGATCGACACACCTATTGCTTTGATACCGGCAATCATAGCGCTCATACGCAAGCTAACATTATTAAATCCCTTTTCTGTATTGGTTCTGAAGCATTGTGTGTCAAACTGCATTCACTGACTTTATTCAGTCAGTCAGGCTGGCAGATGTGTCGTTTCCTCGGGTAATGAAGTGTTTAGGGAGCGCAGAGAAGGCTCACCGCTGAGCTGCCAAGCAGTGTGCCAGAATATCAAGCGCGATGACTGTGTTCCCCTTCACATTGAACACAGAGCCACACAGCTGGGGAGAAGAGCTGTGCTGCGCGAGCAGGGAAGGATTAATCGTGATGTATTTTGGCTTTCAGCGCTGGTGGGGTTGACTGCGCAGTGGTTGACGGATACGTCTTTATGCTGCATTCTGCATAACAGATCTAAACTGAATTTCAGAGCTGCATGTTCTCGTTTGACTCGCTCAGTTGCGGGCGTCTGTTTTGTTTATCAGACACATTTTAAGGTACAAAGCATTGTAGCTCTGCATGCCATGTTTTTATTATTGACGATCATGTTGTTAGCTTAGCATCATGCTAATTTCAGACCAATTTTGGAAACAACTATTTAACTATGTTTATTAGTGGTTTCAGTCACTCATGGCGTGAAGGTCACTTGAATCGAACAGAGCTTGTGTGGTTCTACAAGGACTGGGAAGGAGGGAAGTGTGTGACATGGGTGGGTGGTTGTGTAGAGTTAAGAGAGAGAGGCTGTTATGTTAGAGGGCTTGTTCCCAGGCCCTGGGCTGCTCACATGCATGAGGCTGAGCTCTTAGCTGTGGTCTATGTAAGCTGACTCTGTCTGCTTTACCAGCCTAATAAAAATACCAAACTCCCTCTTATAGGACCCTTTGTGTGTGTGTGTGGGTTGGGGGTTGGATGCGTTTACTTTATATTGTAATGTATATAGGGGACATATGTTGGGGACAAATTTATACCCAATACCTCCTTTTGAGGGCACCCTCATTTGGAAAAAAATGCTACAAAATAGTAAATTAGCAGTTTAGATAAGTAATTTAGATAAGTAAAATTAGTTGGATTCTGTGTGTGTGTGTGTGTGTGTGTGTGTGTGTGTGTGTGTGTGTGTGTGTGTGTGTGTGTGTGTGTGTGTGTGTGTGTGTGTGTGTGTGTGTGTGTGTGTGTGTGTGTGTGTGTGTGTGTGTGTGTGTGTGTGTGTGTGTGTGTGTGTGTGTGTGTGTGTGTGTGTGTGGTACTCTGAGGTAACGCTCTGCTGATCTGTATGTTGAGAGTCGGTTACAGAGTGGTGCCTGAATATAGGTCACGTCTCAGCTTAGCTGCATGTATGCACACTACAATTTACACACTATGCCATCAGTAGAGTGTAAGGGACCTGGCTTCTGTTGTCTGTAGGCCTGTAGTAATCTGTCACGGTGTTGAAGACTGGTATTAACAGCAGACACACTGCTCAAAAAACTCAAACAGTGTAAAAGATACAAATATAAATGGGGGGAAAAAGCAACCTGATCACTGTAGGAAAGAAAACCTTCTGCCAAATTCATTTTTGAAATCTGCTAGCGCTCAGAACCATTTGCACTCAGAGCAGCAAATGCACATTACCTGGACCAAAATCAAAAATACAGTCATTTGAGACTAAAGGATTTGAACTAAAGCGGCGAGATTTACTCTAATACTGTTTTGTAAGAATTATATTGGTGTATTTGATGTCATTAAAATATAAATTTGGCAAACCAGTTTGGAGGTTTCAGTCTTTCCTAACTCAAATAGGTAAGAGGTATATTGCATGAGTTTTTTATGTGAATAAAAAATACTGTACTACATGTTATACTGTACTATAGTATAGTACTATACTGTACTTTACATAAAATAATGTAATAATAAAATAATAACTTTTGCATTTTCTTACTGTTTGGGTTAAATTTGTTTTTTAGGGAAGATCGGTGTCTTTGACCACCTTTTACAGAATAGCAAGAAATACTATGATGATGTGCTTTAACAAGGAGCCTGGAGCTGCTGAAGTTGAGGTACACACACACACACACACACACAGCTTCCTCTTTATCCATAAATTTCATCCATACCGTATTTTATCCACCCCATTTCTGTCTCTCTCTCTCTCTCTCTCTCTCTCTCTCATCCCCTAAATCATCTCATCTTCTGCTTCTTACACTCACAGCAAGATTACTGGCGGATAGTGGATCAGAGGGACTGCCATGTAGCAGTGCATTTTGGGAAAGTGGACACAAACACACACGGAAGTGGCTTCCCTGTGGGCAAGACTGAAGCCTTCTCCAAGTACGTGCTGCTCTGATTTGAGCTCAGTTACAGTCGTACATTCGTTTTGAAACGATATCTGTGGTGAAAAGTGCTGTACAAATAAATGTGAATTGAATAACGAGAAGACTTACTGTCAGCGGTGAAACTATGATTGATGATACTAAAAATATTTTCTCTTCTCTCTCTCTGCAGGCATGGATGGAACCTCAATGTCCTTCCTCATAACTCTGGATCCGTTCTGCGGCATCTTGGTGCTGTGCCCGGTTAGTACACTATTGTCCAGAGTAACAGGAAATGCGTTCCTCTCCACATGTGAAGTTTCTTTGACAACGTCATCCTTTCTCTCTCTGTTCTTCTCTTGTCTCACACACAGGGGTGACTATTCCCTGGCTGAACATTGGCATGGTCTTTTCTACCTCATGCTGGTCACAAGACCAAAATCGCCTTCCATACATTGATTACTTACACACTGGTGCTGATTGCATTTGGTGAGTATTTGTTCCAAATAATGCAGCATCACATTTTTCATCAAAAATAAGATAACTGTTCATAATGATCACCATTATTCATTCTTATAAGATAATGATTCTTAATGACCATCATTGGTCACTCTTTAAGGTAATGATTTATAATGACCATCATTGGTCATTATGGTGTGAGTGACCTAACAAGTGATACTTTGTGTTGTTTAATATATGTTGTTAAAAAGAATGCATTATTTTTACATATTACTACATCATAAAGTCCAAACCATCATAAAAATGACTGTGCTCAGATATTTTAAGTATTGCCATGTTTTACCTCTAGAGGGCGCCATACTCTGTAAAAAAAAACTTCACACTGTGCATTCAAGCATTAGCTTGTTTGTTTGTGTTTGTATGTGCGTGACTCACCATAATAAAGCCAAGGCCTGTTGCTATGGCAATGCAGCTGGTTGAGAAGCCGGTAGGCAGCTCTGTTGTCTTATGTCATCCAAACAATGACACTGACAGGAAGCCCCACCCCTTCTGTTACAGGTATTCTATTCCTGCTGAGGAAAAGACAAAACTTGATAAAGTGGTGCACACACTGCTACAGGCCAATGGCACGCCAGGACTGGAAATGCTGGAGAAGAATATTATGGTAAGATACCATAAAAATGTATTAAATTAAAATTGAAAATCAACAAAACATCTTTACAAGGACCACATGAAATGTTCCCACTTTTTCCACTGATTGAGATGTGTGAAAAGAGCCCTACAGTACTATGGACTTGGAGGGACTATATACTATGCTGTGGATCTTTAGGTTTATTTCACTTATTGGGGCTCCAGGCACTGTGATTTTTAGCAACATCTCTGACTGACAGTATTGCACTGATAAAAATAGCTGATGACATGTTCAGATTTTCCTAAATATTCAACAAACAAACTCTCACATTTAGAACTCTTTAAAATATAGTCATTGGAACTTTTGTGGGTATTAATTTTGTGCAGGCCTATATGTTACTGAATGTGATGAACTCGTTCTAAGAGCTTAAAGGCACATCTCTGCAACCCAGGTTTCTCCAGAGGTGCTGAGTCGTGAGGGAATAAAGGTCTACCGTACGGTCCAGCAGAGCGGCCAGTTTGTGGTGGTCTTCCCCGGAGCGTTCGTGTCCCGGGTGTGCTGCGGCTACAGTGTGTCCGAGACTGTGCACTTTGCCACACCACAGTGGATGAACCTGGGCTACGAGGCTGCTAAGGTGAGCCTGTTGCATTCAGACAACAGCCCATAGGACAGATAGACTCCATTATGTTTAGAAAAACAAGGAGAGGATTGTTATGTAGATGTCTTGGAATATATCAGCTAGCAGTTAAAACTAATTAAAGATGTATTTATACTTGTATTTATTTATTTGTGTAGGACTTGAAAGGCAGGGGCATAGCCAAACCTTTCTCTATGGAGAAGCTACTCTACCAGATCGCCACAGCCGAGGCCAAACGAGAAAACCGACTTCTGCTCAGTATAATCTCTTCTCTTCTCAAAGATCTCAGGTGAGCATTGCTGTTTGCAGAACCTCTTTCAGAAATTAGATGTTTTCTCTTGTTCAATTTGTGTCAGACTCTGAGAATGTAGAGGAGACGAAAATTAACTTAAACAGATTCATTACTGTCATTGTACAATGTTCTAATCAGCACTGAAGTGTTTAAAAGTCTGTGATGTCCTACAGGAACATAGAGATGGAGCAGAGACAGGAGCTGTATAAAGCTGGGCTGCTCTCCTCTGCGCGGTACGGCACTCACGACAACAACCAATCACCAGCTGATGCCAGAAAGAAGCCACGCAAGTGGCTGGCCCTGGAGTCATCAGAGAGACGCTGCCAGACCTGCCAGCACCTTTGCTACTTGTCTATGGTGAGATTCACTTCAGACTGTACTATATTATAGTGCTCTGTATAGTAAATAGTCCAGTCCATAATATACTGTAGTGCTCACTATAGCCAAAACTATGCCAAACAACAATATAGTATAAACTCTTTACTCACACACTTAAAAGAAAAGGTAATTTCTCCAGTGTACTAAAATTATTACTGCAGTGGTTAGTTGAGTCCATACAATACTAGTATTAGTACTGTACTAGTGTACTAGTACAGAAAGATTGTGTATATCCCAGTATATGTGTATATTGTGTATATTGTGTGATCAAATGTTACATTATGACTGTGTCACATATGTAATTTGCATTTGCATCTGTAAAAGTGTTAATCAAATGGCCCATACAATCAAATGATTGATACCCAGGATGGCCCATATTTCCTGCCTATTGTAAGGTCTCCAGTAGGAGGTCCTAAGAGTGTCTGTCTTTTGTTACTGTCATACAGGCAGTAACTTGGGTTAAGAATGTGCTGTAGATGACTGGCACATCAACATTGACCCAGAAGAGCTATGCTATACTACCACCTTCAATAAACTCTCTCACCCAATTTCTGCCCTATGTAATATTCTAAAGCTTGGCATAACTAGAAGGGTGTATGTTTTTTTTATAAAACCAAACACTAAGAAAATCCTTGATTTTTGTTTCAGCATATGTTCATGCGTGTTTTATTTTAAATTAATTGCTTAAATTATTACTTTTCTATTTCCACCCATTTCTTTTGTAGAGTAATGATTTATATGTATATCTTATCATAGCTATATAGAACTACTGTTGATTATTTACTTTCATCATACACATTAGAATAACTATCAGTATTCATGATCTTAATGGAGTTAAATGTTATTGTTGTGTGTTTGGTAGGTGGTGCAGGAGAATGAGAATGTGGTTTTCTGTCTGGAGTGTGCGCTGATCTATGTGGCAAAACACAAAAGCTGCCGTGGACTCAAGATGATGTACCGCTATGATGAGGTGAGATGCATGTTCCGAACACTATCAGAAACACACCTGCAGGGGGAGCTGTTGAGGTGCGGTACAGAGTCTGCTAGGGTTCTTAAACATCAACCACCCTCTGATCAGACTGATACTGGCACTCACAGAAGTACTGTGTTTCGGCGAACCCTGGTGGCAAACGATTGCAGCTAACAACATGCAAGCCTTTATGTTTTTATTGATCAAGCCGTTTCATCTTTAAAGATAATCAAAAGATAATCACAATATGACCCCATTTATACTGTTTATCTTCATCATAATTATTCGTTGAAGCACATGCGTCTTTCTTAAAAGAAAACCTGTGCAGTATATAGTGAAGTCATGTGACCGTTTTCAGCAGGATATGTCAACCTCTTGTTTTTCTCCCTCAGGAGCAGATCAACAGTTTGGTGAATCAGGTGTGCGGTAAGGCTTTGAGGAGCAAGGCAGACGTCTGCAATGGCCCCAGCCCCACCAAATCCCCTGCCAAGCGCCCCCGCAAGAGAACCTCAGTAGAGATGTCCCTCGCCCACCTGCCCAACCACCTGTCCAAAAGTGCCACTGCTGCAGTCTCATGAGATATGGGGGGCATTTCATCACTCACTTCAACCAATCAAATCAATCCTCTCTCTTGTATCAACCCCACCCTCATAGCAGAGCAGATTAACCTGTGTTGAAAACAGGCTGCCTTTTTTGCACTAGTGCACTAGATGTTTTTTTTTTTTGGTTTGTTTTGTTCTCCAGGTGTTTGATAGCATTAAGAGACATGGTCCCAGGTGTGCATTTGACTGACAGGTGTATGACGTCATCCTTTTATCCGGGATTCTCCTCCTGCGTCTTTGGCCCTTTGACTGCACACGCTCACCTGAACTGTGAATATTGGGATATATGGGTGCTTCTCTCCTTGTTTTTCCGGCCCCTTTCCTTTGAATGTTGGTGCTTGTTGCAGCTGCCGAAAACATGTAGTTTTCTTGATGACGTCACAATGTTTTTAATTATTTGAAAGCATTCAGTCCCCATGCAGCTCCACTGCGGAAAACGCAGCTCTAAAGAAGGTAAACACTTGAAATTTTGTGTGATTAATAGTTTAAATATCTTGTTTTTAAAAAGAAGTGTTGTGTTTTTATTTAGTTTGGTTTTCATTTCATGCTTTCCTCAGTGGATGTGGGGAACACTGGTTTCCATGACAGCAAGTCAACTGTACTTGAGAAAGAGGGTGTGTTACAGAATGAAAGGGTGGGTCCTTCCTGTAGTGAGAGGGTCCTGCCCCTTTTGTGGGAGGGGTTTGTCCCATGCTAACACTTTTGAGCGATAACTGTGCCTGATGTTTAGTGGGGAGATTTTTTTTATTTTTGGTGCTGTTTTTTTTACTGTATACCAATACACAAAGGTAATAAAAACAGAAGCGCTATCTGCTATAGCCTTCTAATCCCACAGAGCGGAAAAGTCCGGAGACTTTCCGCTTTTAGATGTGCAATCGTGTCAACATTCCATTCTTCCAGACTTACTGATTCATCTGTACCAGTTAACATTATATTATTGTAATTATTATATTTTGTGTTTTGCCATTTTTTTTCTCCTATTCAGATGTGTTATCCCAAGTTAGAGCCACTATTCAGAGGGTGTGAAATGTGAAATACAAGTCCAAGTTTTTCTTTTCTCATTGATTTCTCATTTCCCTTTTTGCAGAAGTCACATGTTGATTTAAAGGAACTTTAAAATCTAATTTTTCTGTACATAATCCTGTAAATTACTTTAATACTTGAGTCTGTGTTGGAGTGACAGAAGAAGCAGATGGATGGATGGAGTGATGTCAGATGAAGAAAAGCCTTACATGTTCAGTTTCTTCAGCTGTGGGAGTCTGAGGCGTACAGGGTTGCTCTGGTAATGTGTATACATTTTAAGTGCTGCTTACATCACTGAGGACTAAGAGGCGGAGTTGTGATTCCCCCCAGTTTTGTTTTTTAGGTTTACTTTTTTAAAGAAAAGGGAAAATGCTTTTACAGATAATGTTTTTACATTTTCATTACTGAAAATTCAACATTGTAGTAGCTACTCATGTTGCACTGAGCTTGTCAGTGGGGACTGTCAAGGAAAAAACTATAATCCACTTTGTTGGTTCTTAACAGAAGACTGAACTGTTTTGGAGTATTTAATGAAAACCAAGTCAGCTGTTTTCAACAAAAACAGTGGTTGTCAAGTTTTTATGGCCTTACAATGTATTTTATTCAGAATCTTTGGTGTTTTTTTTTTTCTTTTTTCTACAATATGAGAAAGATGATTAAGGTCAGGCGAAGTTAATTTATTAGCACCGCGTCTCAGCTTTTCCTCCCATGAAGAAAGACTTCATGTTGGTTATATTGCCAGTTTTATTTTTTACCTTTCTGATTTGTACTTAAGGTTTAATAAAAACTCATGGACAATTCATTGTCAGCATGTGTCTTTGTTACTGGGTTTTAACTGGTTGTGCATGGGTTAGTAGATCAGTTGTTGTTAAACGTTTCAGACGCAGGGATGCCCAAATCCAGACTTATGTCCAGCTCAGAGATAAAACAAATAAAAATACTGGGTGTTCTTGATAACACTGTATAATTTACATTAATAACATGAACAAACATTATGAAAAACAACAGTGTTGATTTGGTTTCTTACTAACTGCACTAGTTTCTATTGCATTGACAGAGACTTACAATGTTTAACGTTTTATGTGCTCGTACAAACAAATGACAACAAAAGATGATATGCGGTTATCTCTCGACTATAAATAAAAAAAGCTGTTACATGTTATGCTAAATAACACAAGAACTATTGGCCACATTTTAAATATAGAATATTTATAAAGAAGAAATTTCTCATATAAGTCCACAAACCCTCTGCAGCTCCTTCATAGTTATTTACATCAAGTGTTTTACCAATAAGTTATGTACTACTTCTAAATCCTGCTAAAATAAAAGGGATTTTGTGTCCTGATGTACAAACATTCTGGCAAATTACAGTAGTATTTGGAAGCATTATTGAAACGCAGACTATAAAGGACAAAATGTACACTTTTTTTGGTCATCAGATTCACAATTATAGTAATAGTTTGGTGTTAGACAGTAGTTGCAAAATGTTAATTCTGAGAATAAATATAACATTGTTTATTTATTTTTTAATTTAATATATTGAAATTCAGATATTATAGCTATACCGTAAGTACCTTTTGGTGCTACTGTATAGTATAGCTTGTATTATATTGACTCTGAGGTTAAAAATTGAAATATTGTCCAAAGCCTAATCGAGATGTATTGATTACAATCGTCTGAACCTCAGCCTGAAATCAGTGCCTCATTATAGATTATATACATAAGAGAGATGTAGCCTAAGGCATATTCTTCTCTTTTGAATACATCAACATTATCTGAAGCTTTTGAAAACAAAATATTACTCCGAGCTGAGCTACTAAACAAACTAGAATCGAAAACAAAAAAAGTATTGATGAATTTTATACTTCTGTTCATGACAACAATGTTATTAAGAGGAAAAAAATTGGTACATCAGCTGTATGCACTGAAAGTTTAACAGAATAAAAGATAATTATTGATTTGGAGGGCAGGCACAGCATCAAGTGTACACTGCAGGGTACGAAAACATAATTTCTTTAAAAAAACCAAAAGGGTATAAAACACATTTCCAAGCTCTTTCTCTGGATACAAGTGCATAGCACACCACTGACATCACTTCCTGTTACTGTTTTTGCTTATCCTCTGTGTGTTCAAGACAAACTGTTGTTTTCACAGTTCTTGGTTGCCTGGTTTTGTTGTTCGCTCTCTAGTAACATGGAATCCACCTCAACCTCTTCCTCATCTGGCTGGACAAGCAGAGACCTCCAATTTCCTGTTTGTTCCTTCTCATCCTCTTCGTTGTCATCTTCCTCTTCCCCTGCTTCCGTATCCTGGCTGACTGAGTCCGTGCAGGTGGAAGACAGCGAGGCAAGCTTGTGTCTAATATCTGCCTGCGTGGGGACCTGAAGTGTGATCTCAGAAGTGAAGGACTCCACGTCTGGCCCTGAGGGGATTATCAAAACAAACAAAAAAAACTGTGAGTTAGGAATGCAGTTTCATTTTATTTATTTATTTTTTGGGACAGTTTGACTCAAAGATGTGCTCTATATGTGATATATATATATCTGTTTTAAAAGCAAAATTTTGCTGCCCTTTAAGATACTTGGTTTTGGTCAAATTTTCAGGTAGTGTTTTATATATTTCTTATCAATACCACAATCCCAGAATGCATTGCGATTAGGAAACCAAGTAGAATGTGTGCCCTGTAAAGCTGCTTTTATGTGTTAGTGATACTTACTGTAAAAGAGCAAATGTAAAAACCCACATTAGCCCAGCTAATCACAAAATGTCATTTTGTTGTTACAGGACCAACTGTGTCCAGTGTCCTACTTGGTGAAATTATAATGACCATTTAAACGGCAGACAGACAGGCAGCTCAATAGATTTTGGAACAGGAGTCCTGATGTGTCCTTCTCATCTGTATAATCCGAAAACATAAGCTTTTGCTGCAGGTCAATGTAATTAGAGATAATTGTAAAACCTGTTTGTTGTTCTCTGGATCCAATCAAACTGCACAGGCATCATCTCAGCATGTTCTGCTGATGACCGTGGTAAATGTCAGGCCTAATTTAATGGCATCTCAGCAGTAGTGGAGCCAAAGAGTTCTTTAAGCATAAGAAGGGTACGACACACCATCATCATTAGCTAAGTGTGATCTATGGAAATCAGTTGGGCTCCACTTGAAAAGGCACAAGTATGCAAATGTACAGAGTAAGCAAATGTATTGATTCACAGATGGGAAATGTCATATGTGTGTATGTATACCCATAATTGGTGAAGACACACTATTGTCCTCTCCACCAGAGTTGAGAAAGACATCCAAAGCCTCGTGGTCAGACATGTCCATCAGGTCCATTTGCTCCAACATGTCCACGTTCACCTCCATTGAAGACATGCTTCCTATTGTCTCTGCATACCAAAGGAAGAGTAACAACATCACTTCCTGTACTCTCGAATCCCAGCCTCCCAGCTATATCAAGGATTTGAGTCCAGGATATATTAACACATGGAGTTCCCATCTTTGCAAACACAGAAACCTAATGTCACCAAATAGAAGACCAAATTTTGTGGTGTCAGATCACATTTGATGAACTGAGCTATTTCCTGGATTCGTCACCTTGCCGTCAAGTTGACTCTGAGATGTCTTTAGCGCATGCTTCACAAACACAGACTGCGGTGTGAGACATGCCCGTCACGTGTGCGTGTGAGCGTGACATCATCAGTAAGCAGAGCGGTGAACTGCGTACCTCAAGGTTGCGTAAGAGGACAGCGGCACAGGGAGGTGGACAGCAAAGAAAGAGAGATATTAGCTCCCCTTTCACAGAACTGGGATACAGACACAACTACACACATATACACACAATCTGTGTGTCACTTTTTGAAACAAATGACATCAAAGTATTTGGTTGAACCAGCACAAATCTAGTCCATATTCCAGAACTTTTGTAAGTGGTCATGATCCTTCACCATTAACAACTAGGTCAAGATCCTAGGTCTTTACCCTGCTCCTGAACACACTCTCCTTTTTAGTTTATTTACAACATGTTTCAGCACACTTGTCTGTGACTGGTTCTAGTGTGTTTGATTAGAGTTGTAGCTAAATTGACCAGGACAGTGGGCCCCCAGGAAAATGTTGAAGACCTCAGACTGGCCCTAGCCATGCCTTTTAGATCACCTATAGGCTGATCCAATTGCCCCTCCTTTTAATGCCCCCTGGCTGATCTTCTACCCATCTTTTCAATGACTAACCCCACCTTTTATGACCTGCTGGCTGCTTCTGTCCCTAATTTCTAATTATCTATTTGTTAGTCCTAGCCCCACCTTTCCTATGATAAGCAGCTAATCCCAACTGTTCCACAACTCACTTTAGCCTCTAAACAGTACATTTCTCATGTACCTGAATTATTTTAGACAAACTGAGAGGGAAGAGGGTAAAGGGGCTCTGAATTTATGTGGTTCAGGGCTGTCCGGACCATTGTCCTGTTCAGTATGTTGGGTGTTGTAGACCAGGAGTTATTTGTAACAATGACTTTGTAACAATACACAACAATCTGAGGGAGCATTTTTCTGGGGTATATAAGAGTCTATTTGACACTGAGATGAAGACATTTCTAATTATATTAGTTCTGGTTGAGGTTTAAGGCTAAGGGTGTGGCCATAGCTCACCTCTCCTCTCTGCGATCTGCAGGTAACCTGTGGACAGATAATGCTCCATGTCCTGCTGGAAAGCCTCCTCAAAAAACTTCTGCCTGTCCTTCAGTTTTACCTGTGGCTGCACAGGCTCTGCCTCTGGTACTCTCTGAGCATGCTCCAGCTCCAGCTCCGCTGTGATTGGAAAACAAAAACAAAATTAAAAGAAATCAGAAAAACTCCTTAAAAAATCCTTTTGTCCTCTTCCTCTCCACCTGTCTTCCATTGTTTGGATAAATATGTCTTTTAACTTTATTGTTTGGCATAAAATATCTTCTGTAACTGAACATGTTCAAGAATTTTTTTTTTTTTAAATTTTAAACAAGTATTTCAAAAGCTTTTCAATAGATTAGAATATGACACACAACCCTGAAAAAATGTTCTCTAAAAGACCTTCAAAGGATATAAATTCAAAGGTTTTAATTAAATGGCAGTGATTTTTCATTCTGTGAATGGGTCAGCTCATACTGAACCACAACCATCTGGCAGCATTCTGTGCACCTATTCAGAATTAGATTGGCTTCAAACATACATACGGTACTGCACACACAAAGCTTTCCCATGAGTGTACTGGTCAGGAAAGAGCAGCGGGGGTTGTCAGGGTTGTTCTGCATTCATTTATCTATGCCTTTTTTACTCAGCATGAACTGAATCCGTGTATTCACACACACAAAGGTGGACACAACTACCCCACATTTACTTAAATCTCTGGAAAACATCTTCCATAACCCTGAGATTCATCTGTTAACTTTATCTCTTGCTGAAGGTCTGAAGAGTTATATAAGAGCCAAACATCTTCTAACATAAAAAATCAGTGTCAGGAGAAAGATCATGCAGACAGTTGATTATTTGACATAATATTGAAATTGTTGTATGGTAGATGTTTAAAGCTCCATAAATAACAAGAACAACAACAACTGCAACAACAGGAAAACAGCTTTCCTGATTTTGCCAAGTGAGAATGTTCCTGGAGGCACATTATTGTTGATCCTGGGACAACATTCTAATTAATCAATCAATCAATCAGATTTGAGGGATAAGTTGACAGTTACTAAGAAGTTTAGGCTTATAATCACGGTTAGGTGCTTCTACACCATTCTTTCCCTCTGAAGTAATGGTTATGGAAGATATGGTTATGGAAGTTATGATTATGGTTTGGGGTAAGGATAGGGGGTTTATGTTGACTCAGGAACATCTCTCACTTGGATAAATCAGACTGAGTGCAGGGAAACAGCAACGGTTTCTCTAAGCTGTGTACTGTGAATATTTAAAGAACTAGTTAAGTGCCATGTAAAGAAGTTAGTACGTTTTTAACTGGACTGACAGATTATCTATTGATAGATATCAGTCACCATTTCCTTTCTTTAGAAAAGTAATCTATTTACTTGATACATTTTAAAAAATTTATCATCTGTTGCTTCATTGAAATATTCAATCCGGAGTCTCCCCACAAATCGTCTATTTACCAGGTTTGTCTATATCATTTTCTTTTTGTCTTTATTCTTGCGTTGGAGTGAATGTCAAAAGTGTGTGTGTGTGTGTGTGTGTGTGTGTGTGCGCGTGTATACGTATGCGCATGCGTGCGTGTGTGTTGCATCAGTAACTTGACTATGAATAAAAGTGTATGTTTCTCATATTTTGATAAACATTCATACACTCATGCTAATGCACACTATTATATATTGTAGAATTTCTGCAATAACTACAACAATGCTGTTCATTTGCTCATGTTTTAGTTTACGTCATAATTTGATCATGACTAAGAGATGCAGATGAGCCAGTGTGTGACAGGCGTGTGCTATTACCCATGTATTGCGTGTTCTCTCGCTGTCCAGACAGATTTCGCTTCTAAAACACTGTCTGAGAGCATTACCTCTGAGCCTTCACTGTTCACATTGTGTTAGAGTCTTGTAGTCCTCCAGACTCTTATTTCTCCTGAGAAGATCTCTCTCTGCTGCAGTGTTTAGATGCACTGACCTGAGACCTCTGCAAACAAACCTTCACTTTTCCCAAGCAATACAAAGTCTCAAGGACTAGAGAATCCAGATGCAAAGAAAACTGAGCTTTCTAGACAACTACAGAATATAGTCAAAGAATACTGAATTTTCTAGACAACTAGAAAATACAGAGTCAGAGAATGTTAAGCTTTCTAGACTACTAAAGAATACATAGTGCTTTAGAAAACTAGAGTATATTCAGTCTAAGAATTCTAGCAAAAATTCTGCTTCCAGTTCTGAATGGCTTAGTTGTTAATGGTGATCTAATCATAGCCTTTGGGGAAAAATCATTATTGGACAAGGGCATCTCCAGAAGGTTGAATTTACCATCTTAATCTTTTGATGGTGCTAAGTCTGTGAGTCTGTGAAACTGGAGAGCTCTTGGATCCTATGACAGAACTCTGAAACCACTCCACTTTCAAACTTTTTGAACAAATATTAAAAACTTAATATTTGCTGTGTATACCTCTCTGTTGAAATCTCTCTTATCTGATACCTTAGCACTAACAGATGCTTGTAAGTAAAATTATTTTCCTAGTAGTTTCAGGTTTTTTGACCTCATTACAGCTACATAAAACCTTTATTATTTGCATTGGTTAAAATAATTCAAGACAGCCTAATAGCAAAAGAAACTGGCATGAGGCTGAGTAAACAATGACAGAAAGTTTGGTTAAACTATTTTTCTTATACTATACTGGGAAAATGATGCTTCCATTCTTTCTCTCAATTCAATTTTAAAGCACATTTTTAGCTAATTATTCTCTCTCACAATTACATATACAGACACACACATAACCTTGCTATCACTCTACATTATACAAATAGTTTTACTTCTGAAAAGTTTACCACATCAAACTTGTACTACCTCCCAATGTAGTACAAGCCACTGGTGCAAAAATAAAGAATGAAGGGTTTTTAAATTGCCCTCACTGATTTCAGGAAGCATTAAGGAAACAGTCAACGCTGATAGAAAGTAGTGGCCCTGCTCATCTGTTCTGAAGAAAACATGTTTTATTTTCAGCCAAGCTAAACAAACTATTCAGCAGTGCCAGAGTATCCAGGATGGCCTTGTTTGTCTCTGCCTTATCCAAGATCATAAATTTGCTGGCACATATAAATGGCCTCATTGCTTGTGCCCAGAAGTTGGACTTGTGTGGATGTTTTAAAATTTGGTAAAGCCTTAGTGATTCTCCCTTTGGGCAGACTTTGATTTGGGGACAGTGATTTGGGTGCCCAAGGCAATTTCAGGTGTGGGGCCTCAACACACCAACTATTTTACTTTTCTAAAGTTTACTGCATGTTAAAATGACTGGGGAAAAATATTATAAATTCACATACTTAATACTAAAGCAAATAATAAATAAAAGGAACCTGTAAATCTTACCACAATGTGTAATTGTATTTATATTCATACATATATCATACAGTATTTACAGTATTATACAAATGTTGTATATTACACAGCTATCCTTGTTAACAGTGTACTGGCCACAACTGGCTAATCTTTTCACTGGTTATCATATTAATAAAGTAGTTGCTGTATGTTGAGAGATGGTCATTGCTGTTCTCATTTCTCAATGATGGTCAACTGAGAAATGTTGAGTTGAACTAGTTGAGTGCTCTGTCTAAATGGTGTTTTGGGCAGAAAGCAGCTTCTTCATTCATTAACACTGCCTGTCTGCTGTTTACATCTGTGTCAGTTGCTGGTGGACCACACTCACTGACACATTATCATTTTCCGGGAGAGGCGTGTCTGCAGCTGCTGGGAAAGAAGGGGACAGACAGCAGAGTTTGTAAAAAAAAAAAATCATGGTGACTTTGGCTGCATTCCTCTGTATTTCTTCTTTATTTTTTCATTTTTCAAGTGTGTTTCATTGATCAGTTTTTTACTTGTTGCTTTGACATCACTCTGGTAATACTGTACTACTTGTTTAAGCTCTATTAACTAGTCTGCTCTAACTGTAACTGTGGCCAGTGGTAAGCTACTGGGACAGGTGCAGTGCTTGGAATGGTCCGCTCTAATTCATGATGAGTGGTGGGGGATGGTGCGCATTCATTCTTGCAGATGTAATATTGACATATTACATAATAGTGTAATTAATTTCTAATGCCATTTTAGACAGCCATAATTAGCAAAATTAAACACTTTTTTTACTTAAAAAAAAAACAAATTAATGCTGTTTTGGGGATGCCTTTGCCTGATGGTAAAGTCCGCCTTTACACACACACACACTTCATCCATCATGGTTTGTACTGTTGTAAGGGCTTCATTTGTGTTTAATTGGAATGACAGACTGTAGAATAACAGCAACAACAAAGACACGTGTTGCGAGCGCAGGCACCATTGAGTGGACGTGCTCGTGTCGCCATATGGGCTGTTGTAAGCACTCATTCACACCGGCTTGAGTTTGCATCTCACCCTTTGTGCGGCGACACCTGCGTCTATAACGGGAGCGCGCTGCGTTTAATTCAGTCTCATTCATTCTCCGTAACGTCTCGTCGTGAGGTCGCGCGAGTGGTTTGAAGCGTGATCGCGTTCAGGAATGACGCGTGCGGAGGTGAAGTGATGAAGAGATGCAATTCAGCTGTTTAAACAAAGCACATCTGCTAAGAAAGTTTAATTTCACTTGTTCAGGCAGCATGTCAATCATTCAGTGACTTTGAGCGGATTCACTTTTTACAGGGATGCACATTTCAGTTTTAAGTTGTGTATTTATGATACGTAAATCTGTACTTCGGTACATTATAGTCATGTAAAAATATAGATATTCAGAAAGATTTTGTGTCCCTTTAAAATACAGAATTGTCAAATGTAATGGACACTAATTGATGGCATATGGGGAATAATTACATTTTAAGGGAAAAACGAGAGAATTAGACTGCATATTATTCACGTTATTCATGAGTTCTGTGCCGAAGTTGCTCTTGTCATTATTAATGGTTTCAGACAGATATAGAAGATGTTTAATAAATGAAGGCTTTGCAGAGTGAGTTTGAGTGAAGTGTTCCCCAGAGAGTTGCAGTACGTTACTGATTTCCTGCATCTGCCCAGTATGCCATGAGACATGACTGGATTCCTACATCAATACCGCTTTTAATTTAAAGCCAGCAGTGAATCTTACAGCCAATTATTTTATTTTCACAGAACGAGATGGTCTTTAACAAGAGGCTTTACATGGTCTTATTGGATACACACAGAAGGAAATCCACAGGCTGTGTTATATCTTTTCACCATGGTTCATTTAGCCTGATGAGTGTCTTCACGTGTCCCAGAATTCCTGCACGCCAACACGCTTCGGCATTGGAGCGTAGGAGTGCGAACGCTTCACGCTGCTTCTGTCCGGACCGTTATCCATCCACTGCGAGAAATAGGTCGTATTAATCCACTTCAGGAATCCTCAGCATGTTGGTAGATAAAGTTAATTAAGAGATGTGCATTCTGCCCGTTCTGCCCATTATAAAAAAATAAATGCTAAAAAGGTTTTCAGGGTGATTGTATTATTCTGAAGGGTTTATATTGGGATACAATAATACAGGCTTATTGTACATTTTGGTACAATATATATTACATGGCTACTTGATATATGATGATAAACTGATACATTCATAACAGTTACATGAAAGTAACATAAGATTTGAGATCAATTATTTATGCGAAACATATGTGAAAGTAGTTTGTGATAATAGTATAGATAATGATCTGACCACTGCATGGTGCGATTGACCAATCAGAACTCAGTATTACAGAGAGCCATGTAATAATTCTTTATAACCGCACAGGTATGAAGTAGTATCTGCTTGTTATTTTTCCACAAATGTGTATTAATACATTTTGGAATCCACCAGCGCAAAACAATCACGCATCACTAGAAGCCCCTGTGTTAGAATAAGACTCAATTTATAGACTGAAGCCAAATATGCTTGACACATCACCAGATCATTTCTCACATCTCTCTTAGAACTGATTAAATGGGTTTATAAGTCTAAAATCTGCACTCTAAAGTCATTTTATGACATCTTAACCAACTCTTTGTTAAACCCGTTTGCACCCCACTCCAGTTAGTGTTTATAAAAATTTAAAAATTGAATGCTTCAATCAGCATTATTTAATGCTCTGTATTCTGAGAGAATGCATTATCCTCTCTCTAGAGCTATAGACACCCCCAGTCGTCCAGGATCAAAGGAGTGCCTGAGACCATCACTGCACATTTCTGACAGAGAGATCGGCACTGCTCGAACCGTGTGCATGTTATGTCTTAATGCGTAATGGAGCCATGTTTCCTGCCCCACAGCCAGCAGCTATCAGCTATCAGTGAAACGGGAAGAACAAAATAAATAATGTGGCTTAAATTTGAGGTGTCAGCTTTCCTTCCCTCAAAATTACTGGGTGTTACACTTTTCATCCTAATATCATTCACTATTCACTGTAAGAGCTACTGCTTTCCCACTACAAAGCAATATAAGATATTTTGATGGCATGACTGTTAAGGCCATTTCATGCTTTATGGAGTAAAGTGTCAAGCTACAGTTTTGGGGCCGTTAACAAAACAGCTGGAAGCGGTGTCACAGAATGGAAAAGAACATGGATTTCAAAACGTTTTTAAAAGCTGAACTGTTTTTAACAAAATATTTCGGTAGGCAAAATTTTACAGTAGGCAGTGGTTGCCAGACAAATTGCATGATATTTGCAAGAGAGACTGATCCTATGAGGATATAAATGCATGAGTTATACGACACAACATTAAAAACATATCATTTCCCTTTGTGTGGCATTAAGCAGTATTATATGGTCCATATATACAGTATGCTATTTAGATACAGCTTCTGTGTAGAGTAGAAACTGCGCTAGATAAACAAATTTAATCATAATGTAATTGGATCATAAGATAAGGCCCGTTTGCACATAAGATAAGAGTTGCCTGTACTGCAGTTCATACTGCATGTTATCTGTTTCATTTGCTTTCACTATTTCCCATTGTTTACTGTGTACACTTCCTGCTTATCCTGCTACCTAGCAACATCATGCAACTGCCGTTTAGATCTGGAGGTCAAAGTGACACCTAAGAAGTGTATTAAAGCCTTGAGGTTAGTCATGTATAATGTACGTTAACCGTTGTTAATCTGAACTCTCCAAATACCATTTTTATGAATTGACCATTTTTATGAATTATGAATTGTTAAAAGCATTATGTTACAATGCATTAGCTGCCCTGACATAACATGATATTTTTCTTATCACAATTGATTTCAGGGCTGTTGAAGAGCATTCTGTACGTCTGACCGGGAGAAAAGCACGGCCAATAACACTGCACGATGTACAACAGGTAACCAAGCAACCAGCAAACAAAACACAGTAACCGTGAGCTGCCCCTGTTCTCATACTTCACCATATCCTCATGAGCTCATTAAGAACAGCACTGTATCTGTATTGCACACAAATGGGTGAAGACTCATGAGTGAAGCATGTGAAGATCAGGGACTGTTGTTCTGAACAGATGCAGTGTGATGTGCACAGCAGAATAACATGCAGTGGGTGTTTGTCTTAGAAAGGATACTGTGATCTTAGAGAGTATGTGGGATTGCAAAGAAATATTCTGACACTGACCATATATAACACAAATCTGTATGATAAAATGCAATGTTTTAAATAGGACCAGAATAGTTTTTGTATAGGGTACTGTTTTATATCTGTTTTTATACTGTTTCATATCTTGATTAATATGTGTATCTATATAATGTATATTTCACAGTACCATGGTATTACTATCTAATACCATTACTTTTTGGTGTGTTTAAATATTACTGGAATATGGTGTATACATTTGGTGTATACTGTAGGTGACTCTTTCTAACAATTTAATTCAATGAATTTATATTATGAAGTTATATTTATATATAATTTATATTAGAATAAGATTATTCTAACATATCCTTTACGGAATGTTATCATTTTATTTATAGTATAATTTACCCAAGAGTGAACTTGTTTGTCTGAATTGGTTTTCAGAATTGTGTTTCTTAAAAAGTGTTATATTGCAGTATTTTTTTAAATAAAACCAAATTGTTTTGATGTATTGTAAGACATTACAATATAAGACATTTAAGTTCTCAATCCCAAAGTCTTTTGGGGCTATTTTGTATAAAATATGTTTGCACATACATTATTAATGAAAAGTGGTAATTATACAATGTGAAGCATAATTATTAGTAAGGGGGTTTCTTGAAAAATGTTAAAATGTCCACTATGACTGCACACATCCATCAGATGTGATCTGAGCATGCTCTGTAAAAATCCAGTGACAGCAGAGTCATATTATGATAATGACATTACGCTGTCAGTCAATCATGTGCAAAAGTGACGGCCAGTTGAGCTCATAATCCACCACCCACATGGCAAAAATCAGAGGTGGCAGCTCTGGAGGATTAGACCATACCAACTGTAACATGGGGGGGAGAATTTAATACAGAAAGTCAGTGACATATAACAGAAAAATATCACACAAAAATCTTTTTAAACCAAATTTCTGTTAACCTACTGTACTTTGGGTTGTTAGAGCCAACAGTATGGTTCTGTTTTGCACCAAACTCTTGCAGTTGTTGTTGAAAACTGGCCTATAAGCTATACTTCCTATATGTTTATAGTACTGCAGAAATTGGTGTTAAGGCTGTTTTGAGTAAAGCAGGTCATTTAAAAAGCCTTTGAGAGGCATTCATTCTACCCATAAACCTTATATTAATGCTATCTGTCCTCCAACCTATAAAACCATATAGGTTGTTTGTCACTTCCATGAAATACAACCCATAGGAGCGTTTACTAAACTAGCGCCTCTACAACAGCAAGAGACACCACAGAAACTTTCGATTTAATCCAATATTGTAACTGAAAAAATCGGTAGTGACGGTAGGGAGATGGCTAGGATAGGGAGTCATCCACTTCAAATGGTCTAAAACAGTAAAACATAGGCCTGGTGCTGCTGTCCAGAAACTGCTGTGACATCACTCACTGAAGTCATATCCATCCATTATAAAAGTATTCCATATAACTCCAGTGGGTTAATAATTGTCTGTTGAAGTGAACCTATACGTTTGTGAAACAAAGCGATTAATATTTTGAGCTTATTAAGCGAAAAATGTGTCACTTATTCATTTAAATAAATAGATCAGAGTGCTAAATTCAAATGGGGTGGTACATCAATAACTTATAACGTATCTTGAAACTCATTGTCTCTCTTGTGTCTCGTGACTACTTTTCATATGCTGGTTTCATCACAAAACAACAACCAATGATATCTTAGCAACTGACATGCTGCTGTTTAAATTTAGCATCATTATCTCATTGTTTAAATGGATACAGGATAAAATATTTTGTGCATGTAGCTTGATTGGTGGGGCATTGTGTTATAGGTCCCATTCGGTCCCAAGGGGCACATTTACTGATTTATGTGTTCCTTGAATGTATGTGAATCTGCCAAATTCATAAATGTAAATGTAAATTTTGTGAGTTGTAATCCATCAGCTAAAGGGTGCCTAACTGTAAGATGTAACTATAGGTCATGATAAGCTGCTTGCAAAAAGAAACTATTGTTTTTTTTGTGAAGGAGAGCTCTTAATTTCTATGCATCCTTTTTATACTATACAGTATATTTAAACGAGCCTCTGTACTAATATTTTAATGCAAACAAAGATGTTGCATTCTCTTGAGCTTTGAACTGTAAACTATAAATTGTGATAAAAGGCCACTCTTCTGCATAAGAGAACAAACCTTTGGCTACAAGCATGAGACACAGAAAGTGAGGCGGATAGAATACACTAGGACAAAAATAGATTCAAGTGTTTATGTAAGTGTGTGCTTCAGGGTCATGTTTTCTAACCCCTCCGGATTTGTGCATCTTATGTCAGTGTGGATTTACATTGCCTCAATGGGCTTGTAGAGGAGTTCTGCACTTTAATAGAGGCAAAATGTCACTGTGGCAAATGAGTGCCACCCACACATTTCCCAGGGTGATTGGGAGATGTGTTCTGGAGGAAAGTCTACCAATGTACTAAGGTCACCGTAAGCAAATGAGGTGATAAAAATTAACGCTGTAAAAACTGGGCATTGTACATAATGTCTTTGTGCTGTTGGCTTTCTTAAGCAAATGTTTCATTTCAATTTATAATACAAATGCTCAACTCAAGGACTAATGCACCTTTAATCAAACCATGTAAGATCATGTTAGGTCAACAAAATAAATAATTGTAATATATGTTCCCATTCCTGTAGTTGAACAATTAATTTTTGCATGCTGTACCTAAGATCTTCAATTAAAAAATTAACTCAGACTTTTTGACTGTAATTATATACAAGAGAATGTTTTATAATGCAGTGGAAATTCCCAATGGAATTTTTGTTTAACTTGAAAGTATGTAACTTCACTTTTAAGTTGAAATAAAGATGTCATGAATTAGCTTGACAAGTAAATTTTTTTGTAAACAGGAACATTGGATGGGCACAACAAAGGTTGTTTTAATAGCCTTTAGTTAACTTTATAATATGTTTTTAGTTGTAGTGATTTTTTTTTTATCTCATCACAAAAATGCAAACACTGCAAAATCTAAAAGTGTATTTTAGCATAATGATGACCTAAAAGTTAACATGGATTTAAAGTTACACTGCAATTTTGATTTGATGACATCACTAATAAACACTACAGATGAATTTGTGGCCTCTCTTGATGGATTTGTTTCTGGAGTGAAGTTAGCTAGTACAACTGCTGGCTGAAGCACACACATATCCCATAGTGGGTATCGGTTACTATATATCTGAATTCTGTCATATGTCTTAGTAGCACTAAAGCTATAAATACCACTTTAACCCAGTAATGTGATATGATGGGCCTTAAAAGTAGTCTGACAATATAATGGTACCCTGCCTAAATTGACTAGTTATCCTGACAGGGAGAATATTAGATACTGTATGGTGCTTTAAATATAGTTCCTTCAGCTAATCAGATGGAACAGGTTTGATTTGTTAGGTTGTTGTTTTCTACAGATTACAGATGCACAAGCTACTTTGATATGCAAATGGACAATTCATTACGATTCCAAAACCATAATATGCGGCTACCAGATAACAAATGGCTCAGCCTGTTGGAATCCATTTAACTGCTCACTCAAAAACCGCCATTTAAATAGAAACAATAGGGAAAAGAATTACAATGTTAATCTACAATGTTAATTAAAGTCCCAGTCGTGGCCTTTGGAACCCATTACTGCTTTATTAATGAGGCCCAATATATAGGAAAAGCAATATTTATTGCACACAATGGAAGAGCTAAAAGTGAAGCTAAATGGTTATCAAGTCTATGATGTGATTGAAGAATAGAGAAATCAAATAAAGAACTAGACACACAGATGCACTTGAACAAACTTTAGCTTTCCAACCCTATTGTCACAGATTTAGGGGTCAATGCAATTTTTGTTTGCATTTACACTGGTCACATGTAATATAGAACTCATACATGACCTCTGACCCCCTCGTCTCTGCTGGAGAACGTGACTCCTTCTGACATCACTGCACAAACTCTGCTTAGGGTGCCAGATAACTGCAGATAAAAGCCTTGCTTTTATATGTTGTCATGGTTTCCACTTAAGAAAACAATCATTACAACATCTGACCTTGTAAAACAGCTAGAAGTTTTCTAACAGTGTTTACAGGAAAACAGAATAAAATTAGTCTAATAAAATAGATCTGGCCATATTTTGATGTCGAGCTTATCAAGTTTGAAGATCTAATGTCACAGGTTCTGTTATAGTTTTACTGTAGTAGCTATGTTCATTTTCACCAAACTAACTTGCCACTAAGTTAAAAGGAAAAGCTTTAGCTTGTATTATTGTGGACTGATCACAGTATGTACAGCATAAGCACTGATTTAATCAACATTAAACAGCTTCTTCTGGTTTAATTAGCCGTAGCATTAGCGGGCTAGCTTACAGGGTGACATGTCAGAAATGCAAATAGTAGTGGGTCTGAGAGACAGCAACATGCTTGGGGGCGAATAGACTGACAGGGGTTTATTGCCTCTGGAGGGGCCATAACATAAAGAGATTCAGTGTGACCACTCTGAGTGAGTGGCCCCTAACTAGAGAGGCATTACCGGCTGAACCAATAGTCCTTTCAATTCAGTGACAGTAGGAAGGTATATGATGCAGCGGATTAAAATGCAAGTAATTCTGCACTTGGGTTATACTGAATAAAGAGTCTTTTAATGTCATGCTTTGCTGTAACGGGTCTAGATTTAAAATGAGTGATGAAAAGGGTTGTGTTGCAGGTTCCTTACAACAGCTGTGTTGCAACAATAAAGATTTGCAACAAACATTTCACATCCCGTTATTATTGACAGACAGAACAGTGATGTTCAAATCATAAAAAATGACGCTGAATTATTAACTAACTAACAATGGTTTAATTTTGTGTATCTGAATCAGTTACAAGTAATTAAAGATGATTATTTTTTTTTCATAATGGTAAAGCGTTTAATGTGTTGAATTGGAAAAAGTGTTGAATTGGAAAAGTAAGATTGATTGGCCTGAACTAATTGCCTTAATTTGTCTTAATTTAGTGGCTGTTTATGCAGTTGGGCCCCCAATTAAACATGCCTGAACTGATTCTAAACAATCTATAATAACCAGTTCTGAAGTTTGGCAGCTTATAAAAGACATGTGGCTCCCAAATGTTTTATTTAAGGAGCCACTGGATTCCTTAAGATGTTTTTAGTCTAGAACCAGTTGTGTTCTTTCTTTCATCCAGACATCAGTCACTGCAGTTTGCCTAAGTGTTAGTTGCAGTTAAATTATTAAAGACACTGATATGGGAGAGTAGACTGTAGTTCACTAGGTCTTTTCAAGCCAGAGGGAATTTGATTGTAGCTCATCCTTTGACGACGAAAAGCAGGGCTCAGCAATCCTACCATCCCCCTTTATTGACATTTCCTTTTATTGTGCCCCTTTACAATACACTAGGAGTTTCTTTCTGGCTACCAAAGCCCTGTGTTCCCTTTGATATCGGCTGAATGGCCTGTGGTGCTATCAGACACATGCTACACTAAGAACTTCGTATTCTGCCTGTTATTTCATTTTTACAGGTCAGTAAATTGTAAGGCTGCAGAGATGCTGTAGTGATAGTAAAGGTCTACTTCATTATAGAGTGCTGGAATTCTTTCCCCAAAGCACACAAAGAGAAAGAAACTTGCTTTAGAGACATAAAACTTTTGAGCTTCTTGGGCAAGCGAGCTTCTTGGATATTGAATAAAAAAAGAGACAAAGTTGGATGAGGATAGTTGTTTTATTGGGAACCGCGCAGACGGTGTTAGTGAGATTCGAGTGAGAAGTTGCAATGAAGCAAAAGTGATATTTATCATTTTTGTATTTATCAAATACAGTAACCCATACTTAAAATCTAACCTCTGCATTTAACCCATACAGGTGAGGATTGAACACTGCAAGTCGTGAACACACACACACACACACACACACACACACAGAGCAGTAGGCAGGTATCACTGCAGTGCCTGGAGAGTAACTGTGTGATATTGGGAATAGAACCTGTGACGTTTGGGTTAGAAATCAGTCCCTGGTGATAGTGTTTTTATTTGCATCCACTGTGTGCACTATTTTACCACCCGATTCATTCAATGGATTATGCAAATCAGAAATAATCATGTAAAGCCTGTCTTAAAGGCCTGTTCTTGTGCTGTGATGGAGAATTGAGCACAGCAGACTGCTACAATCTAGGATACTTCAGTAGAGCTTTACTTTACTTTAGGACAGTCTGTTCTGTGACAGATGGGTCTTGCTCAACAAAGCTAAGATTCACAGAAAACAGGATGAGAAAATTGTGTGTGTATGTGAAACATGTTTGGAAAAAACATGTAATTTGAGTGTTGGTTTAATAACTAACTAACTAACATTGTTAGTTAGTTATTTTGCCCACTACAATACAAATATTAATTTTAAGAGATGGAAAAATATTATTAGCACTACGCTAATGATTATGTCTGTATAAAAGCAAGTCAATGTAAAGATGTCATTATACAGAAATATTTGATATACAGTTGACCTGCAGAAAAGGCAATAATCCAGTTCTCATCTCTGAGTCTTCCATTCAAATGTAGTTTCATTTGCTTAAAAGGCTGTTTATTACAGACTAACAGCTTGCTTTCTCTGACTCTCTCCCTCCCTCTGTCTTTGTGTGTGTGTGTGTGTGTGTGTGTGTATGTAAACTGAAAATATTAATGAATAATCAGACTGGAAAATATTAATGAAAAAATGACACAGGTGAGAAAATAATCACAATAAAATAATCATAATACTGAATCAAATGTCAGGACGCTGGAACACTTTTATCATAAGTAGTTTCAGTACAATTCCTTCATGTTCTGTCCAAACTGACTTATGTTTGAGGTCACAAAAACCCCTTGTGTAGTAATGAAACATAATAATAGTATGACAGCAGTGAAATGAACATATTTCTTTAAAAGGTGTTTAATATTTTTCTGACTTTCTGAATGTTCAACACTATCAAAAAGTGTTTAATCCAAAATCCTCAAGTCAATTTGAGCCCCCAGCAAATACTAATACCATGTACACCAATCATGTTCATATGTACAAATGTTCATATGTTAAAAAAAAAGTTATTGTGTTTATTCATCTATTGAGGTGACTCATCTATTATACATCATTTACTCATCAGTCACACCACAATGTTTGTTTGCCTTGGGCTCTCAGACTTTCAACAGAACATGAAGGTCAAGCAAGAACATGGAAAAATCTCAAGAAAAAACAGAAATGTCTCTCCTTTGAACCTTTGTGAAAGAGCCGAAGGTCTTGGGGCTCTGGCATAGTTTCTGAATCTCCTCTGCCTGAATAAATCGAGTCACAAATAAGGACAGCTTCACTTGTCATATATTTTGGATTTTGTCTTTATATCATTTAACTTGACTTCAGATGATCAGTTGAAATAAATCATTTCCTGACAGCACCAGCTGTTCTTTAGATGGGCCGTGTGTGGTGATTTGATCGAGATGCATAATGTATTTGTAGAAACAATGCAGTAGTTATTCAACAATCCAGAAATGTTATTCAAAACAACACAATTGCCTGTGTGAGTTTACATGCATTATTCCAGCAAACAAGTTAATCATGTCTGGACCTGATTGAGAGCAAATTCAAAGAAGATTTACTGCTTATAATACCTGTTAACTATAAAACATTAAATGCTGTTCCTAAAGCTTTAATCCGTAACTTTTTTGTTAAAAACAAAAAACAGTTATTGGGCAAGTACATAACAGATAAGTGTTCAAAATGGTCTCTTTATCTTACCCTAATTCACAATGATAAACTTATAAAAATGGTTTGGCATCACTGTTTTTAATTAAAAGTAATTTAAAGTAATTTGTTCCACTTATCAGTTTTGGTATTTACAATGCAAAAACTTTAAACCTCAATATCTCAAAACTGGTCAAAACACAGATAGAACCTTATAATTCTATGGTAGCGATATGTAAAGAAATGTATGTGAAATAACCTGCAATTTTGTGTTCTAAACAGAGATGGCAGTAGAGAGGCAAGGTATGGATACCAGCTTTAATTATGTCATTAGCTAATTATTCAATTAGTCCCTTTTCATTTTGCAGTCATTTTCAGATTCAGTCATTTTTGGTTATATTACTGGACAATTCCCTCTAGACCAATTAATGCCTACATCAGAGTGTATTGCAGTAAGAATTTACATCATTTGTGCCAACCGCAGCATTTTTCATCAACGTCCTTGTGATGCACCATCCACATTAAAGTTTGTGTATATGCAGCGTTCTCTGTCCCAGCAGAAACCTCACTGACTTCTGCTCAGCAGAAATTAGTATGTAGGAGCTTTGACTCACATCCACTGGGAAAGCAAATCCCCAGTCAAACGTCTGCACTCAAGTAAACATTACAGTTTCATTTTATTTCTGTCTAACTGAGATAAAGTCTCTTATGGAATAAAGATCAGTCCCAGTTCAGCTGTTGTATCTAGACAAATATGTGTGTATTTAAGCATCCTTTGCCCTGCAGTGACTGTTCTACAAATACACATACATATATATGGCTTACGGGGACTCTCCATAGGCATCATAACTGTTATACTGAGCTAACAAAATTTTTATACTGCGCTTCCCCTAACCCCTAAACCTAACCCTTACAGAAAACCTTTGACATTATTTATTTACAAAAATAATACATATTTGTATGACTTATTTCAACTAAATTGTATGTATGGCATTTTATTTATGAGGACATAGGAAGTGTTTATGTATAAATTATGTTTGTGTTATTATACACATTTGTGCTTGTAAACCACATATACCAGCAGTACACACACACACACACACACACACACACACACACACACACACATACACTTCCCATGTATGTGGAATTAAAAAAATCTCTATATGTCCACATATATCAAGCAAAATGTTAAATGTTCATATATGGCTATATATCAGATTTCTAAATGAATTCTTTTTAACACATTCCATCTGCACTCTCAGCCTCTGCCAAAATAAAGCAGAAAACATCTATTTTTTCCTCTTCTTTATTTGCAGCTCTTGTTAGCAGCATCCCCAACTGTTAAATACTCCATCAACCTCCAGAGCCACCAGCACACTTCACTGCTCACACTGAGGTTAAGTATTTTAAGCATCACAAGCTTGTATTCTGTTCCTGCACCTGTTTAACCAGGTGCCATCGAATCCGTGCCAACCTCCCTGGACCATTTACTGTACATGTGTACTGTGGTGTGTCACATAATGCTCCCAGAATTCCCCTCCCGATTGCTGTCTGTTGCCACATTGAGCAGCCATTTAGCCTGTCTTCATGTAGAGAACAAAGGGCAACATATGAATCAATTAAGACATCGTTCCTGTCCCATCCCATTTTGTACTAGCACGCTTGCAGCATAGATAACTCTGTTATAACTCTGCCACAGTGTGAGGGATTATAGCAGCGGAGATCTGGCAACCTGCTGAATAATGCTATGAGTCAGCCCTGCTCTGTGACCTATGTGATTTATAAACAATCACTTACAGAACACAGTACATAGTGTGTGACTCATAAAAGTATACAACAGGCCAGAGAGGCTATTTGTTTGGGATTAGGACAATATAATGGCCATGCAATTTCTTGATTTATTCAGTCAGTCACACTATACCCATAAAGTCATACTATATTACAGTAGACTTACAAGATTATAGACTTATTGCAGTTTATAACAGTAGACTGTAATAAACAGTGACAAGTACATGCAGTATATTTTATTTATAAATAAACCTTTGACTTTGACCAATTTTCATCTTGTAGCATGTGCAACAGACCTCACTACCTTATGTTTAGCTTACAACACACACATACACACACACCAAATCCAATCCATGTCTCTAACTGTCAAGCTTATGAAATAACTGCAATGTATGAACAGACCAATGAGGAAGTGAAACAGGGTGAGAGTGAAAGAGAGAGAGAGAGAGAGAGAGAGAGAGAGAGAGAAAGAAAAAAAGAAAGCAAGCAAGCAAGTAGTGGCTGTGTCATCCCATATTAACTCAATACAAAGCGAATAATCAGTTTTGTCACATGCTGATTTAAATAAAATGACTATTTAATGTTAAAGAAAGTTGTCCGGGGACACACACATATGGAAGGAAATGAATCCAGATCAGACTGAGTGAAGTTTAAACACAGAGATTAGAGTTCCACTCACTGCTGAATCCTGTTCACTAGTCTTTAATGAATCCCTCTGTCACACAGTAACAATGAAGCATCCTAAAGCCTTTTAAAGTCTGAACTAATTAAACATTGGAGTTTTGTGGTTTGTAGTGCATCTCTGTTGGCTCTGAGGCGATCAACATACTGAAGAAATAAGCATTTAATGTCAATGCAAAATCAAAATGGACAGTTTACTTTAATAATGTTTACATTAATGTTTCCTGTGGTTGGTTTATCTGTATGTTATTTTAAACTGAGAAAGATGTTCTTTGTAATGTCATCGATATGGTCCAGTTCTAAAACAACTTTCCTTTGCAGGTGATATCTGCAAATTCTTATAAATTTTAACCCTTCCCCTCTGATTGCTTGTATAGAGGATGAAATCAGGTCCCCATATTTTGCTCTTGTTGAGAATTTTATTTTAATGAGTTGTAAAAGGCATTGTTGGCTTACACCCTTTCCCTTTCTTTTTAAAATTTGATGACTGTTCCAAAGTGTTTGTACAATTTTTTTTCCCAATAAAATACTCTCCCCCCTAAACTATAAATTCCACCTGCTTCTGCCTAGCAATACCAGGTAAATCTTTATTTTGCCAGGCTGTGACCATAAAGTACAGACGATTTTAAAAAGGGCATCAATATGTTCCACCCCACATAATGCAGAGAAGAAAAATGTATCACGCTTCCTTTAAAAAAAGATTTTTATAGTGTTGTATAGACTGTATAGACTGTAGAGTGTTGTGTAGATCCAGCAAGAAATTGAATGGATTAAACACATAAGCTAATTGCTAATTTTCAATATTGTAGTGACAAAATAACAAGTCATTATTGTGATGGTGTTTTGACAGCAGAATGAGTTGAGAGTCTTTGGGAAGAGGTTAGATGGATAATTAAAGGGAGGAGGAGGAGGAGGGAGAAAGAGGAGGAGTAGGAGGAGGGAGGAAGAGGATGAGTAGGAGGAGAAGGTTTCCTGGGTATAAGTGAGTCCTAACTGTAAATCTCATCATGAGTCAGGACTGGGGGATGGGTGAGGTTCTCCTAATCACAATATACTGTAGACTTCTGAAGTTTCAGTACTAATCAACACACAAAGCCAAACAGAGTTAAAAGCACTGCAAACCTGTGGGTTCATGCTTGTACCCTGCAGGGCTTTGTTTACTGTAAGTGTGTGTGATATGACAGCATGTCTCAGGGCTTCATCAATACTTGGTACTTAAGTTTGTCCCCTGAGGTCCCCCCCCGCTTTCCCACATTAAAGATGGTGTCATAAATCCATTCCCTAGTTCACCAAAATCATAACACAATGAAATACTAACAGAAGTTTTTCTTGTGTAATATAGCATTGAAGTATGTTAAAACTGCAGTTGAGAGACAGCAGCAAAAGTGTTGTAGAGCTAAAAAGAAAGATTTGTTGAAGACAGAAAAAATCTGAAATAAAACCAAGACCATTTTACCCCGGTTCTCTCTCTTTCAATCATCTCTTCCAAAATAATGTATTATATAATAATATAGAGTTGTCATCCTTGTTAAAACAACTAGTAATAAGAATTAGAATAATGAAACAATCAAGCATTCCAATCAAGATAGTCAACAATCCAAAACGGGAATAAAACAACCCAAGTCATCGGTCATCTTATTCTGATCAACAGCTGCCCTGTTTCAGCACCCTCATCTGTATACAACCCATGTAGAGGCACAGAATCACTGCGGGTCAGTGCCACCCAAACATACTTCAACCATCACCAATCAAAGACATCAGCACACTTACAGGAATTCCTTTTGCTGCCAGTGGAAGATCCTGGGGAAGACATCCCAGAGCTGACTGCTGAGTCTGACCGGGGATCTTGCCGTGGGAGTGCCAGAGCGGGCAGGGGGAGGTGTGGGAATCAGGTGAGGGAGTCCGTTTACAGAAAAGACCACTCGACACGCATCCTGAACGTCTAGACGGATGATGGTGGAGGATCAGAGCCACACACACAGTCTCACACACAGTCACACACAGGTGGACACCCTTTCTCACACCTACACGGGGCTGGTAATGCGTGATGCTGCCTGCACCGAGCGCTTGGCTGTCTGGCGGACTGGAGGCAGAGCAGCTGTGAGCAGTACATAGGAATGTACCACTCAGCATCTCAGGAGGGGAACCACATGGAGAGAGATTGAGGGAGGGAACTCATAGATAGATAGGGCTGGAAAAGGCTGATCAGAATATTATAGCCACCAAACAGGCCATCAATCACCTTTCTGTCCAATTAAAGGATTATCTCATCATTTCCATGTTATAAATTACTGTCTTTCAAATTCTTACATATTATCACCTATGCTCATATTTAACTGTGCAATTCATTTGTCAAGGTAACACAAAACTAGCATGGACAATTAACAATAGCATCAGTATTGAATAATTGATTGATAACAGTATTGACAGCTGTCAGGACTAAACATGAACTGACATGAATGATGCACCCTGACAGTCAATATAAAGCTAATTAGATATTATAAGATCTACATGTAATTGATCTGAGAGGCAGAGAGCCGTAGCTCTTCTTAATTGCCTCTAAATGATTGGACGGCACTGTAGCACCATCCCAGTGTGAATCATTTACGCTTAATAAACAGAAGATTACAATAGATTAGCACAGACAAATACAAATCTGCTGTTATCATCAACAGTCCTGTACGAATGAAGCATTTGTGTATTTATTATAAAACATAAGAGAAACATTTATCGATTTATATCTAATCCAAAAAGAACATTTTGTTTAGGCTTTGTTAATTCTGTGTGATTGATTTGGTGTTGCTTGTGTTCCTGTTGCTACAGACATAAAACATGAATGAAGGTTTGCTATTCATTTTTTTACAGTGATGCGGTTTATGCTGGATATTGTAAGATTGTTGCATTGGAGGAGAGACCCAAGTCTCTGATCTAGAGATCAGAACATCAGAGCAGATTTAGGCTCTTTTGATATAGAATAGTAAACAGCCATAAAAACATATCCCTAGCATCTGCATGTTTAACGTTATTAAACTGTTTAAAAAACTCTTATTATATATGTGTGTGTGTGTTCTAAATTAAATAAAACATAATCTAAATTAAAACAAAATGTAAATTAAACTACGTAATGTAAAAATGTTTTAATTCAAAACATTTGTAAACGTAACATCTAAACGCAACATTTCCGCCTCACCTTTAAAACATATTATTCAGTACAACAGTAAGAAATGAAAGTGGAACACAGTAAATAACAGATTCACTCAAACTAAGCCCTGCAGCTGTGGAAAATGACCACGTCTGCAAGAATGCTGCACTCCAGGCAAAATGAACAGCTTTAAATCACCATAACATCAATATGGACCTCAAGCGCTATGATCCTCAATCGCCTTTAGGTGCAGCCTGCAGCGCTTGCATCAGTAGCATTAAAACTACTGCTAATTATAAGCTCGCGGTCCTACATTTAATCCATCCCAGCAAAGGATTGTGGGTAATGTGACATCATGCAGTGCAGCAATGCAGAACAGCTAGTTTATGATTATATACCAATTTGATTTAGCACATGAACCAGAACCCAGCAATTGTGTATCGTCATGGGACAAACTGCTCATTTTGCAAATTTGTTTTCCACGTTGTGAATGTAGCAAAACATTTTCCGGCAAGCGTTGCTCTGTGAAATGCACAAATTGCCATTTTTATTCAGTCAGGTAAATAGTTTATGATTTACTATTCTCCATTTTCTTTGCTGCATTTTCTGATAGCCAAAGGCCTGAAGCAAACATACATTTCTCTGAAAAATAACTTGATTTGGTTCATTTCATTTTGCTGTCCATTTTTTGGAGAGCACTGTCAGACACATGATAAACCCACACTAGGACTCATGAAAGAGGAGAGATGGCAGCCAGCCGAGTCTCAGCCCCAGGGTGGATATTGACAAACACTTCTGGTCTGAATAGCACCTCTAAGTACACTACCTATCAAGCTATGACCCCAGCCTATACATTAAGTCTAAATCTATTATTAATCATATTATGTGGTTTCATTGCTCCTATCCTTAGCAATTTATATAAGTATGATATGGTAGAATTTTATATTTGAATCAGTTTTTAGCATTTATTTCCCTTTATATATAAACTATTATGTCTTATGGTATATAGTATAAGAATAAAAAAATTCACTCTACAAAAAAGGTTTAATTTGTGATTTATTTTTTTTAGTTTAATAAATTTCATGCATATATTTTACATATATGCTTAAGGGGCTATGCTTTAGAAAATATTAATATAATAATAGCTATTGGAATACATACATCAGAATGATTTAAATATATTGTTTTGTGCACAAATCTGCCATTTTTCTTTTTGTCATACCACAACCCTTTAAATGGGATATCAAATAAAAACCTCAACCTGAAGGGCAGGTACAATCTTTGTCAAAACTATTTTCACAGTCTTTTCTGTTTATATGTACCAAGGGAGCTAATAATTTTACAGTATTTACAGTATTTTACAGTATTTACAGTACAATTATTCAGACCATATTTTGTTTGCATCTAAAAATATGTATGAATTAAAACAGAAGTTAATCTCATCATTGAGGTGTTTTGCTCTTTCAAAGTAATCTGCTTTGTGCACACATTTCTGCCCAGTAACTGCACTGACCTCATTCTGCAGGTCTACACTGATGCCAGATCAGCAAAACTGTTTATTTGTTCCTTTCTTCGTTAAAGTGAGAGCTAACAAGTGTGCATTCTGTGCTAAATGAGACATAATACTGTTTGTTTTTGAAAATCTTACAGAGGGGAATGAACCATGAAGCTCCCAGCTAAACACACAGTATTATTACCTCACTCCCCCCTCCATTTACATTGTACCTACACATGTTGTAACAAACTTTGTGTGTGTGCATATCACAGTTATCTGAGCGAGCTTTTATTGTAATCCATCTATTCACGCAGTCTGTGTCCTCAATTCATCGTCATACAGCACATCAAATGAGCTGGTGACCTTAACTTACTTGATAGTTTATCAAAAAGAAGAGATTTCTTTATTCCTTTACTTACAAGATTAAGTGACGGAAAAGCCCTTTGCTTGGCATTTTGACTATATACAGACTTACTGTCTTTTGGACGATAAACACATAAAACAAATCCAATAGATTATTGTATAAGGGCATAACTGATTTCTAGGAAGCAGGAAATCTTAAAATCTTGGGGTTTATTGACAGGCCAGTAAGCACCCAGAATACCCTAGCAACCGCACAGCTGCACCCTGGCAACCACAGAAATTGCAAAGCATCATTCTTTGCATGGACAAGCACCACCCACATTTTATTTAAAAAATGTAAATTGTACATTTATGCAACCTGCTTTTAATTCATATTTGTTTACAGATGTATGGCATTTGTTAAATGTGTGTGATAAAACATTTGCTATATTTGCATGAGGACACCTGCTGGGGTCTGTCTGCATGCACAGATTGTCTCAAAAACAAGACCGCTTCATGCTTCAGAATGTGTGTGATTTTAATTGTCATATAAAGCCCTAAATATGATAAAAAGGAAAAGAAAAATGGTTTGTGAAATAATAAAACAGTGAGGCATGACTGTATGAGTGTCCCAACAGACTTCACAACTGTCCAGGATGGGAGAGAACCAATAGCAAGTCTGCTACTGGCTATAAGACTATGAAAATGGGAGGTCGGTTGCTAAGCGACAGTAAGCTCCGGGCAACTTTTAAATTTTGAATCATAGCTAACTTTAGCTCCCTTTGGCTTCTTCCTAAATAATCTGAGGAAAACAAGTGTTTCCACAAGATACAAAGCACCGGTTCATGAATTCTGAGTTTTGCGCAACCCTAGTTTGAAAGCTAGTGAAAGCTAGTGAACTAGCACAGGAAGTAACACACGCTCTGGTAGGTGTTGTTGCTATATTTTGCCACCCATTTTTCAAATGAGCACAGTTCAGCATAAATACAGAAAACATGTACTTGTCCACAGCAGCAGGTGGTGGAGTGAGTTTATACCTGTTTTAAACACGTCTCAGCAGGCGTGTCAGGAAACGAGAGGCACGTACACACACTCATAGTTATTGCAGTATCTCTTGCAGGCCATCTGTTCGTTCTTCAGTCATCTTGAAGAGACACAGATTTCTGATTTTCAGAGATTCAATATGCCATCTACATCTATCAAAGCAGTTCAATCCTTCAGTTTAGAATAAGGTGGTTGGCAGATTCAGGATGGCATATTTCATATCTCCAGAAAACCTCAATCTGTCTGTTATAGAAGCCAGATCTGTTCAGACTTGCATATTATTGTGACAGTGATGGGCTATTTTAACCATATTAAAGAAATGGTCTGGGTTTAATACTTTATTGATAAGCTCTTTTTACAATAATGTGATATAGTGTGGATGGAAATTGCCATTGGACAGACAGATTGTCCCACCCAAAGTCACATTGGGCAATTGTTGGACTGTTGCAATTTGAACAATATTTGTCACAATGTTTATACTTTCTGTGAAATTAATCTACTTATTCTAGGTTACTGAGCTGTCTCTGCATATTATGCTGGGGTTGGAAATCATTTTAACATTTACAAAATGAACCACGTCAACATTAACATCATATAAACCCAGAGCATTAATTTACATGACTGCTTGTCTGTAGCATAATGCCCTTAAAATGCTCATCAGTGCTACGTAAGCATTTAATATATTTCAAAAAAGTTAAAGGATCACAGATGTAAGGAAAACCATTAAGGAGAATAACCACAGTTAAATTATCTGCATACAGTTTGTAACAGAAGTCATGCAATTGGATTGGCCTTCTGTTTCTTACAGTTCATGCTTTCCAAATTACTTTTAGGGAGATATAAAGTGTTTATTTGAGCAGATAATAACAGTCATTAAAAACAGTCAGTAAGTGTTTTATGAACAATAAATTATATAATAATTCATTATTTTATTATGCTAATATTATTATTAAATTATTATAAGTGCTATTGTTTATATACTTCATACCTGATGTTTTTATGATGTTTATATTAAGTGTTGAATATCTTTCTAGTGTTGAATAACTTGTTAGGTCTCCTTGTGGTCTAGATTTCTGAAACTTGCCTCTCTAACATGCAAGAAAATGAAAAGTCCATAATGCCTAAAAGTCCACAATGCCTAAAAGTCCACAATGTGTTGTGGATGCTAAGGTGCTCTGTGTGGTTGCAAGGGCTATCAAATAAGTCAAGAGACTCCCAAATCCATATATTCTCTTCCATAAATATGTCTATTGGCCCTACTTCAATGTACATTATAAATCATAACACACCTCTTCTCACCCAGCTATAAAATCTGTATCATATTTCTTATGATACAAATTTCAGGTTGCAACCAAGTAAAGATACAAAACAATAAACCATCCAGTTACAATCAATGAAAATGACTACACTACAAGCACACAACATCAAATACTATTATACACTATTTGTGCAAAAACAAACTAAAACAACAGCAGCAAACGCAACACTATCAGCAACTGTGTCATGTTTGATATGATTGCTTTAGTAAAGAAACACTGCACTGTAGGACTAAAGTAAAGCTTTAAACATTTTGCTAACACACACACACACATACACACACACACACACACACACAGTGCCAGATTCTATTTTATTAGATTCATCTCATTTACTTTCTGCAAATTACCAACACTAATGGCTCTGTGTGGCGTGACAGCCTGCGATTCTCAATATCGCTCCACAGGATCAGTGTTTGCTTGACAGCAGCTACATGAAAATATTAATATTGTGGAGAGAGAGCGGGTCAGTAAGGGGGCAATAAAACCTATGAACATGGGAAATAAAAGGGCTTGTTTTTCAAAAACATTTGTTCTGGTGTTATAAAACTTAAGTAAATTATCCTGACATATTAAAATTAAGTTTTGTAACATCATTAAACCTTCGAACCAAAACTTAAAAAATGTACAAGTTACATTGTGATCAAGTGTTCCACTGTGATATTTTAAGCAGTACACCCATAATTAATCATAATTAGTCTCAGTACAGGCGTCATGAATGTTTAACATTCAGTCCAGTTACCCACAATGCATTGTGCTGGTAATGAACTGCCACAAAACACATTGACACCAAAAGCACTGACATGGGCACCAACTTTACAAACCTTAGATCTTTTAATTAGTACAGATGAGCTAATATTATAGTCTTTCCAGATTAACTTAATTTTTACTATGAAGATTGTCACATTAAGCTGGTGTCAGGCATAAGGAGGATCAAACACAGTCCTAATTGCTCCTCCAAATACAGCTGCAGCTGCACACTTTGTGTAAGGCCTGAGATTAAATATTCATAACATGTCTAAGACAACTCCAAGACTTATGATTTCTCTTAGTCTCTGTTAAACCCCATGCTGTGCATGCCCACACTTTACTCTTAACTCTGTGGATATTTGGATTAGATTCAGGTTATAAACCTCTGTATAACATACACTTTTAAACAGATAGTTCTGATTCGAAATTATGATTAAATGATGATTGTTTAAAGACGTTGTAAAATACTAGACGCACACACGCATTTTATTAAATTCTATGTGCCAAGATGCAAGCATAAACAACTAATATAAGCAAATAAAAACATTAACAATAATTTTAATTATAATAATAAACTTTTTTTGTCACTGTCTATATGGTAACTGTGATGGCATCAATCACTGGTGTCAGTTACAAATATTAAATGTTTTAAAAAATCATGCTTAGGGTGAATCACAGTGGCTGACTTTTTTTCTTCTCTTTTGGATTTTATTGTATTGTATTGGTGTTCACATTGTAATCACAATGCCATTTTATAAAAATTTTAAAAAAAGTCTGTTTTGTATCATACCCAAAAACAACTCGAAACCATGACTTTTTATTTGAATGAATCTTTTTGTTTTATAATGAGGCCTGACAGTTAGACAAATAATAGACTTCTGTTATTCACATTGAGTCTTTGACTAGGTAACATAACAGAGGTTATGTGCATGTGTCTGCTGTCCTTAACAAGATCTTCATTTGCTTAACAGGAGATTGGAGATGTGTCTGATAATGATGACAAAGATTGATACACAGGAGCACTAGAGCAACAGCCTTCATCTTCAGCCAGACACCAGCACACAGCCCTCAGAACACAGCCTGGGTTTTGATGTCCAAACTTGATTAAATCTCAGCCTGTAACTGGATTGCCAGAGTAGAGCTCACACCACAGCTTTTATACATCATAAGGAGCTCCCCTGTATCAACACACCTAAAATGTCTTGAAATACAGTAACATTGAGCGATGACTGGCATTTCATGCCCCTTGATAAATCACCATGGCAACAAAGTGTGTAAGGAAGAGGAACAAAGATGCAGCTGGATAAAGATATGATACAGACATGCCTTAAAGAAGTGCAACTCCATACAGAAAACCCCAACCAATGTTATTCCTATTTTCTCATAGCCAGATTGTTCAGAGTTTTTGAATATGACTAATTTAATGCAAATTCAATCACAAGCTTTTTATTACAGACATTATAGGTGTGTCTTGTAATCAGATTTAACAAATGCTATACATAATCAGTCACCAACAGCACATTTTAATATAGTGTAACCAAAACATTTTAAGTCGCTTTCTGTTATATGTGTATTTGTAGTGTACAACAAACAGACTTTTTGTGTGTCATGTTTGTATTTGATTGCAAAAATCTCTTCACATATGAACACGATTCCACCCACTCCTTAGAAACAAACAGGCCACACTGCAAAATAGTTTATTCTTTTAAAAGTAACATCACCAAACACCATACAAACTAGTTTGCACTACAAACTAACAAACCACTGCCTGCCCACATCTCAAACTAATTAATGTCTCACATTTAACACAATAATAAACATTTAGTTCCACAGTGTCTTTTAGGTCTGATTCTGAGATGTTTTAATATTGTCTGTCAGATGCTAATAGACACAACACTGAGAAACCACTGAGAATCCTTTTGTTTGGCATAGTACAACATTATATACTCACACTACTGGATGTGTCTGGGACAAGATTACTATAACTATCAGGACATAACAAGGTTAATAACGAGAGAACAAAAGCCCTTGTGAATAACGGGATAATAAACAGCATCAACAGCATTGTCTCGGGCCGATAAAAACGCCGATTATGCGCGATTGTATCGGGCTGAGAATGACTGAGCCGCATTTATCAGCCTTCTGCGCCTTCTAGCGGTGAAATCCTGATAAAATCAACCAATTCAACAAAATGAACTATAGCGTACTATCATAATTATAGCAATACAATGAAACTTATTTGGCTTTCTAAAGTTGACTTTATTGGTTTCTTTCAAGTGTTTTGGTGGAGCCTTTTTTCTACAAGCTGTTAATAATAAGGCTGTTGATAATAATACGGTCCTTTAATAGCCTAAGTTAACAAGCACAGCCATCTTGCATAAATCATTTTTAATGCAAGTTTAAGTCTTAATGCACAAAAATAAAATCATTTTGGAATAACATTTTTACCTCTCGTTGTAATGATGTTTATAAGTAAAAAGACTAAAAGAAATGACACTACACTGTGTTCACCTGAAGAGGGCAGAATACTCTCAGTAAATCTACCGTTACAAAAATTATACATTTACTTACAGTGCAGAGAAATTATTTAAAATGCAATGATAAACACATTCATTAGTTTACTTCAAAAACAGCAGCAATGCAGTTGCATTGCATTCTGTATAGTTATACTATATAATTATAGTATTAAACAATTAAATTTGCACCATTAAAGAAATGAATCAAAAAACACAAGCTGTACATGTCTTATGCTACTACTGTACTGTACAGTACCATGACTAAAAGGGAGAAATATGTGTGAGATTTGTGCCATAATGTACCTTTACTTTCTAAAAAGTGTGTATAAAGTAATACTTGTTTTTTGAGAGTTCTTTAAATTGATTTTGTGCTAAAATATATTTAATCTGCACAGTAAAATTCCAAATCAATGCACTGAGAGTTAATTTAATTATACCTTTATTCCAATGACAGCTTTTTAATCGGGATTCTGGTTAGACAGTTAATTAAATGGTAAATTATACCATCTGTCTGAACCGTTTCTCATGGGTCTGTCCCCTGAGTCCAACCCAATCTGTGTCTTTTATGCATGTTATTGTCTGGTCACTGATAACAGGCATTGTTTCTCATTTAATATTTTAACATAGACTCTTATGTTAAGCGCATATTAAATGGTTGTTTAACTGTATGCGAGCCTTTGGCTGTTTCGATTGTGATTAATGAGAAAAGAAGTGAATTAGATTAAATAAAAGATGCCTTTAGCTACATACAAACCTATATTACCACAAGATCTAATGAAGGGTAAGAATATGTGACCTACTAGCTTAGCAGATGAACATGAGTATTTTGTTCAGCCTCAATGGATGTTTGTTTCGCTGACCTAGAAACAATGATATGAGAATGCAAATCTTATGTGATGTTGTTAGATCTTTCCACCTGAGGGAAGACATATTCTTATGGTCTGAATACACAGACAAAATAATTATTTTCTTTATAAAACCTTTCAAAGAATCGATTATATGGATTATTATATGATATTATGTCTGCATTATGCTTGCTTTCACACTAAAAGTGATATAATCATCTTACATATTTTTTTCTTCAATGGAACACAAAAGCAGAATTTCAATGTCTCCTGAAGTTGTGTTAATGTGGGAAAAGGACCAGTTGTTATTAACAGTTATGTAAATTGTTAATTACTTTTGCATGGCATGAATATATTGTTATATATATATATATATATGGAACTATATACTATATATATTTATATTGAATATATAGTGTTGTATGGTGTACTGATCAGATATCTATATATCTATATCTA